>JARHVA010002486.1:405000-432500 GCA_037957365.1 Torreya grandis
ACCTTGGCATAAGTAGAATATATATAGAAGTAGTAGTTAGTATTTGATGATCATATTTAAAATTTAGTTCTTATTTCATTAATAATATTTGATTTAGGGAATAACTATGTAAAATATTTTAGCCTCAAGGTTTTAGATCACCTCCCATGATCCTTCTTCAGGAGAAAGATCATGGGAGGTGATTCGAAACATTGATGCTAAAATCTTTTACACAATTATTCCCAAAAGCAAATCTTATCAATGAAATGCACTATGAAAATATTAAATCTATTATCTTATTTCATTATTATGGAGATTTCCCCCTTGAAGTGGCTTGATCATATTTTTTTTTTTATTATTATTTCATCAATTAATATTATGTATCTACTTATTTTTCTCATATTTTTTGATATATTATTTCATTGATGTGAATTATCTAAGTAATTT
This sequence comes from Torreya grandis, assembly GCA_037957365.1. Classification (NCBI taxonomy): domain Eukaryota; kingdom Viridiplantae; phylum Streptophyta; class Pinopsida; order Cupressales; family Taxaceae; genus Torreya; species Torreya grandis. The sequence goes on from JARHVA010002486.1 coordinate 405,427, forward strand.
AATTACAAATGGTATCAAATCATCGATTTGGAAAAGTTTCTATGATGTTTTATTCCATATCTAGTGTATTTTTATCCTGAGAGTTGAAGGATTAAAAAAACACAACTTGCGATATGGGAAGACTTTATTTTTTCATCAATATAGTATTATTCAAAGTCTTTTTTTGAAAAAAACTAGGTTTTTTTGGCACCCTTATACAAATTAGCATTCATTGGATTCATCTCACTAAGGTAATCAATGGTATAAGCCTATAGCATATTTTTTGAGTCCTCAATGATCAACCCTAGGGTTTATACATGGTTGGTCCAAACACTATCAACCATGGGAAAGGGTAAGACAAGTTCCAAAAACACTTCATAAGGATGACATGGAATCCAAAACTTTGGTCCTTTCATTTTAGGGATGGTTCACCAAATTTAGTCAGATATGCAAAGTATGGTGAAGAATTATGATCTTGATCTAGTAAAAGGGGACATCATGAGGGTAAAAGTGGGCATTGATGATGTGAAGTCTTAATTAGAAACTATCATTGGTTAATTGACCACTCATGTCTCTTACCTTTAGAAAAATAATCTTCCACTAATCCATTCAATTTCTCCAAACCAAAATAATCAAAACTCTATTATCAGTTCAAAAAACATGATTACAAAAGTAGAAGTAAACAAATTTTATGGTAAGGATCCACTAACTTGGATCAATAAAATAGAAAATTTATTTGATCTACATTAGACCTCACTTGTACAAAATGTGGCCATGGCATATCTGTATATGGAACTTATTTATTTTGGTATAGGTGGTTGTGCATTAAAAATAAAAAGGTCTTTCTTGTTAGCTAATAAATGTTTACTGATGAGTTATAGATGCACTATCACAATAATGTTTTAGAAAACAACTTCAATCAAATAAAAAAGTTATGACAAATAGGTCTTGTCAAAGATTATGTTCAATAATTCCATAATATATCTTTATGTATGAATGACATCAATGAAGACAATATGAATGACTTGTTATTGGGTGGGATTAAGGATAACCTCCAACTTGATCTTTGCATGTTTAATTTAAGTTTAATAACTAAATCCATAGCATTAGTGTACAAGGTAGAGGAAATACATCTAGTCAAATGAAGTGTTTTCACTATTTTCTATGAATGTAATTACCCAACATAATCATTTCCTTAGCCTACTAGATTGACCCCTCAAAAAATTGAAGAGAAGCATGTAAATGGTTATGTTTTTAATGTGATAGCAAATGGAACAAAGGACATAAATGTGTTGATAATAAGTTGTTCTATATTAAAGGATCCAATGAAGAGGGAAAAGATGATACAACCTTAGGTGAGGGTGAGGAAGATACAAATGAGGAATCTAAAGATTATCAACCTATTATCTCTTTTTGTACACTTTCATGTATTATCTCTCCTCAAACCCTTAAGTGTGTGGGCTTACTCAGTAAATAGAAGGTGGTCATATTGACTCATGGAGTACATATACCTTCATTAATAGTAAGTTGTCTACTCATTTGAACAGTTTCATTTACCCAGGTATAATATTTTAGGTGATGATTATAGATGGCAGAACCATAAATTATTCTAGAAAATTCCATATTATTAAGATGGATATAGGAGACTTCAAGGTAGATTATACTATGTTTGATATTCACATTGTTGGGGTAGACATTTTTTTAGGATTCTAATAGCTCACAACCTTAAGCACAATAGAGATGAATTTTTAGGAACTATTCATGTGTTTTCATTATTAAGGTAGAACATTTGAACTACGTGGATTATGGAGAAAATATCCATAGTTAATTATTTCACATCAAATGATGAAGATTCTAAAAAAAGGGGCTAAAAGATTTATAGAATGATTATTTTCCATAGATGTTAAACCAACAAAGACATCTACACATCATGATATGTAGTTGATTATTGATGAACACCAAACTCTTTTTTATGTCATGTCAAAACAACTACCATCCAACTGATAACAAGATCATGCCATTTGCTTGCTTTGAGGGAGTTAACTACAAAACATTAGACCCTACAAGTATCCATATGAATAGAAGAGTGAAATTAAAAATATGGTACATGAGATGTTGGAGGCAATCTATATCATACATAGGCAAAGTGAAAATTTATCCCTGATGGTCATGGTACATAATAAATATGACACTTGGAGGATGTGTCCAGACTAGAAAGAACTCAAAAATTACACCATCAATTACAAGTCCCCTAATTTTTTTTTTAATAAATTAATTACATGGTGTTTATATTTCAAAATTAGATCTTCATTCTGGGTACCATCAAATTCAACTTAAAGATGAGGGTTGAAGCACAAAGTTGGGGGACAAAAAAGGAGACATTCCCCAACTTTGAAAAAAAAATCAAAGAGCTTACACCATTTTTTTAAATCTTTTTAGGCTCAAACTTTTGTCCAAGACTAAAAGGCATTTACCATTTGAGCTTTGTAAAGGGCATACACTCTTTTAAAAGATATAAGGGTGTATGCCCTTTATTTTTTCCCCATTAAACACTACATTTTATAAACCCACATCATTTTTTTTAGGTTTGGAGTTTTTTATATTGAACCTTCTCTTCATTTTCTCATTAACCATGTGTGTGCTTCAGATTTGCATCCTGCCAATGGGATTTAGCATTTTGGTTGTTATCTCAAGTATGCTTATTTTTAAATTTAAATTTTTCCATTTGTATTTATATTTGTTTATGCACATAGGGGTTTAAAATTAAATTTTCATTAGATTCTCTTGAATTGCCTTAAAAAAACCTATATTTCTATAATTCTAGATACATAATTGAATGATGGACCCATTGCATGAAGAAAATGTAGAACAACACCATGAAAAATTTGATGTTGCACAAAATTTTTGTATATATTAATAATACAATGTAAAACATCAATAATTACAAATAATTATCAATGGTTTGTGTCACTCCTCAACTGATAGTTCATACAATTTACTTGCCAATATACTAGAGACTATTATTAACGAAGTGGGAAATGTAACTTCACAACTTGATACAACATTTCATTGAAGATAGATATTTAATAAATTTTATTCTAATAAATTGTCATATTAAGATATTACAAAAATAAAATAACAAAATATTATGTGTTCTTTGTTTGTTAATCCTAGAACAAACCAACCATCACCAGTGAATTGTAAACATATTATCATTGATTGGTGTGTTCATGAGGGGATAAAAAATAAATTTTGGGTAGGTATTGGATGGTGTTTAATAATCCTCCATGTAAAAATACTGAGGTTCTATTATACCTTTTGATAAAAAATTATTGTGAGTTTGTGTTACCATAAATTTCAAATTATTTTGACATGAAGGCCTCCCAAGGTAGGGAAGGTGGGTCTTTATTTGATAAACTTGGTGTTAAGTGAGACCAAAACCATCTTAAATGAGTTCAAAGAAATAGAAGGATGATAACACATGCTTATATCCCTAAAATGTCACATCATACCATATAAATGAACACCCTTGAGGTGGTTATGAGTTTGACATAGGTTATTAATGACCATGTATACATGCATTGAAGACTTCTGCTTAGCCTACAAGTGGTGAGGCATATAGTAGTGGTATTGATGTTAGTGGTAAGTGCACTAGTGATATTAGTGGTTATGGTATTAGTGGTAGTGGTAGTGGTAGTGGCACTAGTGGTATTGGTATTGGTGCCAATGTCCATCCTCCTTATACTCATGTAATAGTTCATGTGCATCATTTCACATCATGTGGGATTAAGTGTACAGGACCTCCTATTCAATTGAAACATACATAGACTACATTTATGAATACTAGCCATACCTTTATGTGATGTACTAATACCTAATAGTTTATGTCATATATAATTGATTCAACATCTTAGGAAACTAGTACTTCTCATTGTATTCCATATATATTTATTTCAGTACCTTAGGACACCAAGATGCATGAGTGCATTCATTTTATAGTTTCTTTAAGACCTAAGGAGGATATCATGATAGAGAATGAGTTACCTATAGATGCTTCATTAGTGCATGATTGTAACAAGCTAGACACTATGCCACTTTTAGTACCTTCACCCACTCTTCTCAAGACATGTCAACCTATTAAGGAGTTATCTACTTCACTATCTATATTTAATACATAGGTTTAATTTTAATTATAGTTTGTTTATGTTTATAGAAGAATATTAAGTTTATTTTCTAGTATGTGTTTACTTAATTGACTAATTTATTTGACTAAACTTTTTATTTATGGCTTATATAGATGATTAGTGATATCTTGGGTAGCTCATCAGGCCTAGAATCTATTATATAGTCTACAATTGGCATTGGTGTACCCTATACTCATGTTTGAAAGCTTTTAAATTACATATTTATTCATGTATATTTATTATCCCTTAAAAAAAAAACTACGTTTTAAGATATATATTATAGTCATATATTTTTTATCATGCTCATTGGATTCACACATTATTCATTTATTGGTTTTATAGATGATGAGGGATGCTATGGGCACCCCTCATAGATGACAAGAAGGTTTTCCTGACATTGGGGTTACACCTGAGGATACACTATCTCTGTAGTAATTCATGATTCAAGGAGAAAAATTGGTGAGAACACATAGTAAAATTGGTTTTTAGCTTCAAGTAATTATATTCTATGTCATATTTACATAAATGTATGCACCTCTAGATCTAATGATATATGTATGATCCATAGGTTTATCCATCATGGGTATATACATGGTTTCACATCCCTAGAAAACCATTTAGATGGAATACAATGAGTCTAGAATCATTTTACAATTTTTTTTCTTTGAAACAATTATCATTTTTAATATATAATTTTAATGCATTAAGTTTTATATCTCATATGTTGTGCAAACACGATAATTTTTAGAGGTTGTGGATCAAATATTTTATGACTCACATGATGAGATGAGAGTCTTTCCTCATATTTAGGCATCCAACACCCATATCTCTACATCTATGGAAATAAAGTGTAATTTATTTGGAGGAAATGAGGAGCAGAAGAGCTAATTATTGTTCTATGGGTCTAGTTGTAGGCACAATCAATTTTTTATGTCAATATGGCCTACATTGTATATTGATATGGCCCACATTGTATGCCTATATGGTGCATTTTATATATGTACATGTTATGGTCTACATTTTTTATTGATATATGTCATATTATTTATGTTTAATTATGACATAGAACTTTTCATATACACATATATACTATTCGATAAATAAGTTTCCTTTACCTATGCATATTTTTTATTTTGATCATTTAATATTTACACATATTATTGGCTAGCAATCATTATTAATTCATATGGGGATTTAAAAATACACATTTTTCTCAAAGTTAGGTGTTTCATAATTATGTATATTTTACATTTACATGTGATATTTACTATTTAATTTTTTCATTTACATATCAATTTGGACTTATGAACAATTTTAGGGATGTATTTATTGATGTAGGAGCATCTAGACAAACACATTTGTAATCATGTACATATTATTTTATGTATGTTTGTATAGGATTATGTTTGTTAAGGAGTATTGATAATTTTTAATTTTTCATAATTCTATGTGGACACTCTTAGTTGTTTTTAAGAGGTTTTCCCTCCAAAACCTCACATTTGAATGTTTACATTGTTAAGGAGACCTATCAGCCTTGAGGAATAATTATAAAGGGTAGGACCTTATGTAATGATCTATAATTTCAATGGAATTTTATAAAAAAAATGTTTATAACCTATTTAAAGGTGAAAACACCTTATAATTCACCTTCTATAAAGGATACCATGTTGTAGAATGCAAAATTAGCATGAGATAAGGATATTGAGAGAATTTAGGATTTTTAGCTATCAAGAAGCCTATGTTTACACAAGTTGTTGGAGGATATGAGCTTGAATAATATAAGGGAGAAAAATAAATGTAATCATATGGGAAGATAGAGAAGAGTAATGATAGAGTGAAGGAGGTATTCTTTTAGGTTTTAGACTTTCATAATGAAATTATGTACATTGGAGTGTTTGAATCAATAAGGAGATGATGGAAGAATAGAAGGAGGAAGAAGCAAATGAAGAATATAATTCATTATGTTTTCATCAAATAAAATTTATTTAATTTAGTATTAAGTGTTTGTTTCCTTGAATATGTGTTAAGGTATGGAATAATAGTGTTTTAATCCTTGATATGTTCAGACTTCACTTTCAATATCTTATACAAGTTCCAAGGTAGATTGTGTTTCTCAATTTTGTGATATTTGTATGTCAAGAAGAAAAATTTTCATGATATTTTTAGTTAGGTATCCTCTTACTTAATAATTATATGTATGATACAATATGTTCCATTTGGTAATCAATATAATTCACTGTTTGGCTTTAAGAGTTATCAAAAAAGAGTTTTGATAACTTAATTTTTTTGGAAATAAGCTTGTTTAATCAATTTCACATTAAAAAAAATTATAATGAATTTTTTAAGGTTTATAAAGGTTTAAAATTTCTCAAGGATGTTTTATTTATCTTTTAAAATACTTACAAAGCATTAAAAGTCAATTTGGGAGCTCTCTCATGTGTATGAGAATAAGAAACCCTATTTTTTTGTATTTTATAGTTTGAGAATTCATGTTTTATTGCATAGAAAGGGATTATATTTCCATTATAAGATTATGATAAGATTTTTAATTTTTTAACATAAAATTAAATCAAATTTTGAATCTTGAAACCACTTACAATGTCTAAAAAAATTAAAATAAAAAACCCTCGGCCTATGTCAAAAGAGAACTAGGGCATGGATAGTAATTTGAACATAACTTGACTTTGAACTAGATTAAATTATGAAATTTTGATAGTATGTTAACCTTTGAATCATGAATCCAATGAGTCTAATTATATCTTTATTGGATATATATCAAAGGAGATCTCATCAAAATACAGTCTACATAAAAGCTTAAATGTCTAGTTTTAGCCCTATTTGGCTTCTTGAATGATTTGGAGACATTATAAGATCATAATGTTTGGGATTTAGATTTTATAAGGTGTAATTGGGATGAATAAATATTCACAAAATAATTAAAACAAAATTGGGATCAATTTCAATTTAAATCCTCTTTCTAGGCCTTCTATCCTCCCAAGATAGTTTTTTTTTGGATAATTGGGGTTTGTAAACCATTTTAAGATCAAAATGATATGTTTTGAAGCATTTTGGCCTCCATAAACCTAACTAAAGGGTAAAATTTCATTTATGGACTTTTTCATGTTATAATAAATGTATATAATGATATAAAATATATATTTAAAGTTCATTTCATGAAAAGTTTTTTTTGAGCTTGAATCTTTGTATCTTTCACAAGCAATTTGAAGTTAAGTTCTAGTTTGAAGTAAATAAGGTATTTGTAAATTGTTTTGAAACCTCATTTAAAGTTTCATAAGATGTTAATAATCTCATGAAAATTCATTCACAATAAAAATTATGATATATTATTGAAATATATCATAATCTATGCAAAGGTATATGGATAAAGTTAGCCTTTTCAAGCAAGAATAAAGAAAATTGGTCAAGTTGATAAGTTTTGTATTTACAACTTAGATTTGTATCAAGATTTTAAAAGTGAAATATGGGTATGGTATTTAATTAAATGAGATTATGTCATTGATTTTTTTTTATTTTCATCATAAATATTATAATTTGTATTTGATCATAGTTACTAGGAGGTCTAGGAGGGTTTAGATGATCAATAAAAAGCCTTGGAATGCTTCATTTGTCTTGAAAAAGGTAAATTTATAATTTTAAATAGTTTCCCTCCAAAACACCATGTTTTAAAATTTAAATTAATTTTTTCACCTATGTAAATGTAAAACTCTACCTCATCATCGTATAAAAGGAATCCCAATGTAGGAGGAGAAATATAGGCAAGTTGATAAGCCTTGAGGAACATTTGGAGGAAAATTCTAAGAAAAGTATGTTGTTAGGATGATATGAGGTCAAACCAAGAATAAAGGAGACTAAAAATAACCATTAATAAGGATAAATTTGGATGAAATTTTTCTTGAAGTGGTGATTGAAGAGGTTGGAGAATAATAATGAAGGATGACTGTGTTTTTGGGTAAAATAAGACTGTATTTTTTTTTATTTTCTTCTTGAATGGTATGAACAAAGTGGTATTTTGTCATTAAATAGTGTATTTTACATCTTTAAATATTTGTTTAAATTAATTTTTTTAATGTTTTTGATATTATTAGAATGAGATAGGCTCAGTTTACCTCTAAACCCCCTTAAACCCCTAATTTGCATAAAATACCATGTGTGTTTTTTTGTTTTTCATGCATTGATCAGGTTTAAATTATAAATTTTAGACTTGGGGAAGTTTAATGGTGATTACACATACCTACACACTAAATTTGGGGTCTTTAAACCCTCTATAATGCTCTGATAGATATTATTATTGTTCTTGGCTAGTCTACAAACCTTTAAAACCTTGATTTAGGGTTATCACCATAAAACAACTTTTTATAGTAAAAAAATAAAATTTTGAAATATATTATATTTCCATGATAAATATATGGTGGAAAATTTTTGTATTTATTATGTACATGTGTAATGAGAAACAAGTAAAATACAGTTTTATATTAGGCCAAAAAGCCTAGTTTTAGCCCTATTTTGACTTCTTGAGTGGGTTAGAGACCTCCTACGACCACGAAAATTGAGATTTAAGTTTGATTAATTAAACACATATCAAAATATCTGATTTTAGATCAATTTTTTTTTAAATCCTCCTTCTATGCCTTCTAGGCCTCTTAGTTTCTTAAGATATTTTTAAATAAATTATCAGTTGAGAATCATTAAAGGTTAAATTTGAATTATTTTAAGTTGGATTAAGTGGAATTGGTGTTATTAGATCTAATAACTAAGACTTATTTCAATTTTTTGTGAAATTGAACTAGTTCTAATAAATAATACTTAGTTTAATTGGTCATTGTTCAATCTCTATCAAGCCTTAAGAGTAAAAGTTACAATTGATCAGACACATCCTTGAAGAGAATCTTTGTGCTCTTGAATGTGCAAACTGAGTGAACTTCAATCATGAATTTTAGGATAACTATGAGGGATAGAGATGAGACCTCAAATATTATAAGTGTATAGACAAGCCTTATAAAAAATCCTTGGTGGATTCTCTCTAACTCAATGCAAGCAAGATGTGGCAACAAATTTTCTCTTGTAGCCAAATCTATCTTAAAGGGCCAATATTTAGTCAATGGGGGGCATATATTCAGACTCGTTAGCCCAATCAATAAAAAATATATGTGGGAATTTCTAGATGGACATTTTAAATATATAATGGTCATTTTTTTTTCTTTATCAAGTCTTGGGAGTGAAAGTTGAGGTTGATCAGATGCATTATTGAAGAGAATTTAAGCATCCCTAAGTTTGAAAATTGAGAAAATTTAGGTTGAATATTGAAGGATAATTATAAGGGATAGATATGATTAGTTAGCTCCCATAATTTCATAGATGATTCCTCTAATAAACCCTATGAGGATTCTCTCTAACTCAACGTAAGTGAGATGTGGCAATGAGTTTTCTTTCTCAACCAATCTCTCTTAAGAGGCCAAAAGTTAGTTAATGGGGGGGGGGGGTGTATATTATGAATTTTTAGCCTAATTAATGAACCTTCTATGCATGAACATCTATATGGGAATTTGAAGGCTAGAACAACCATTATTTGGTCTTAATTGAACCTTAAGAGTGAAATTTGTAGTTGATCAAATGCATCCCTTAAAATAATCTTAGTTTCCTTGAATGTGAAAACCAAGTGAAATTTAGTCATGCAATTTAGGAAAACCATGAGGACTATAGATGAGTTTTCATATCCCACACTTACACAGATGAGTCTTCTAAGAAACCCCATGAGGATTATCTCTAACTTGATACAAGTAAGATGTGACAATGAGTTTTCTCTCATGATTAAATCTCTCATAAAGGAATAAAAGTTAGTCAATGGGGGGTGTATATTATGACTCATTAGCCAAATCGATTAACCATATTTGCCGACACATAGAGATGGGCATTTTAAGTCTATAATGGTCATTTTCAATCTTTTTCAGTCCCTAAAAGCAAAATTTATAGTTAATCAAATGCAACCCTCAAGAGAATCTCAACAACCTTGTATGTGAAAACTAAGACAACTTCCATCACATGTTGCAAGAGAACCATGAGGAATAGAGATGAGTCATTAGCTCCTACACTTGTATGGATGATCATTCTAAGAAACCCTAAGAGGATTATTTCTAACAATCAAATCTCTCTTAAAGGGCCAAAATTTGGTCAGTAGGGTGTGTATATTCTAACTCGTTAGCCTAATCAACAAACCATATTCATTGACATGTTTAGATGTAAGTTTTAAGACTAGAACAATTGTTATTCAATCTTTATTAGGTCATGAGAGTGAAAGTTATAGTTGATTAAATGCATCCCTTAAGAGAATCTAAGCATCCCTAAGTGTGCAAACCAATCCAACTTTGGTCATGTGTTTTAGGATAACCATGATGGATATAGATGAGTTATTAGGTCCCACACTTATATGTATGAGTTCTCTAAGAAACCCCAAGAGTATTCTCTCTAACTCGATGTGAGCAATACATGACAATGAGTTTTTTTTACATCTAAATCTCTCTTAAAGGATCAAAAGTTGATTAGTAGTGGGAATATATTCTAATTTATTATCGCAATCTATGAACTATCTATTTGGGTATGTATGGATGTGTGTTTTAAGTATAGAATGGTCATTATTTGATATTTGTTAAGCCCCAAGAGAGAAACTTGTAGTTGATTGGACATATCCCTTAAGTGAATATTAACATCCCTGAGTGTGAAAACTAAGTAAACTTTAGTCATGCATTTTAGGATAACTATGAGGGATAGAGACAAGTCATCAGCTCCCACACTTACATAGCTGAGTCCTCTAAGAAACCCTAGGAGTATTATCTATAACTCTATTCAAGTGAGATGCAAAAATGAGTTTTTTCTCATATCCAAATCTCTCTTAAAGGGCCAAATTTGTAATTGATCAGATGCAACCCTCTAGAAAATTTGAGTATCCCTGAGTGTGCAAACTAAGCCAACTTATGTCATGCATTTTAGGATAATTATGTGGGGTAGAGATGATCCATCAAGTCCCACACTTAAATAGATGATTTTTCTAATAAATTTCATGAGGGTTCTCTATAAATCAATGTAAGCAATACACAATAATGAGTTTTCTCTCATAGCCAAATCTCTCTTAAAGGGCCAAAAGTTAGTCAGTGGTGAGCATATATTATAAATCATTAACTAAATCAAAAAACCATCTTTACCAGCACATTTAGATGGGAATTTAAAGGTTATAACAATTTTTACTCAGTCTCTATCAGGCACTAGGAGAGAAAGTTGTAGTTGATCGAATGCATCCCTCAAAAGAATCTCAATGTTTATGAATGTACAAACTGAGACAACTTCTATCATATGTTATAGGAGAACCATGAGGGATAGATATAATTTTTTAGCTCATAAAATTACATGGATTATTCCTCTAATAGAATACATGAGTATTCTCTAACTCAATGTGAGAAAGACATTGTAATGAGTTTTATCTCGTATCCAAATCTTTCTTAAAGGTCCACAAATTGGTTAGTGAGGGACGTATATTCTAACTCATTAGCCAAATAAATGAAACATATTCATATACATGTCTATATGGGTGTTTTAAGGCTATAAAAATCATTTCATAGTCTTTATTATTCCCTTAGATTGAAAGTTACAGTTGATTAAATGCACCCCTTAAGAGAATGTCCTCGTCTTTGAGTGTGCAAATTGAGCCAAATTTCATCATGTGTTATAGGATAACCATGAGGGATAAATATGATTTTGTAGTTCCCACACTTTCATTTAAGAGTCCCATAATCAACTCCAATATTATTATATCTAAATTGGTGTGAGTGAAACACAGTAATGAGTTTTCTCTCGTAGTCAAATATCTCTTAATAGGCCAAAAATTAGTTAGTGGTAGGCATACATTGTCACTCATTATCCAAACTAATGAACCTTGTTTGAAAATGCATCCATATATGTGTTTTAAGGTTAAAAAAACATTTTATGATCTCCATTGGGCCTTAAGAGTGAAATGTATAGTTGTTCAGATGCATCCCTTAAGAGAATCTTAGTGTCCTTGAGTGTGAAAATTGGGCCAACTTCCATCATGCATTGCAAGAGAATCATAATGTCTAGAGATGAGTCATTAGATATCACACTTGAATATATGAGTCCTCTAAGAAAACCACAAGAATATTCTCTCCAACTCGATGCAAGTGATATGTGGCAATGAGTTTCTTCTTACCACCAAATCTCTCTTACAGGGCCAAAAGTTGGTCAGTGGAGAGAATGTATTCTAACTCATTATCCCAATAAAAAAAAATCTATGTGGGCATGTCCATATAGGTGTTTTAAGGTTATAAAATATATTTTTTGATTTCCATCAGGCCCCAGTGTGAAATTTGTAGTTGATTGGATACATACCTTAAGATAATCTCAGTGTCCTTGAGTGTTCAAACTTTAGTCATACATTATAAGAGAACTATGAGGTTTAAATACAAGCCTCTAGCTTGCACACTTGCACAAACAAGTCATTAAATTAACCTTAGTCTCTCTAAATTGACGTGAGTGATACACAGTAATGAGTTTTATCTCATAGCCAAATCTCTCTTAAAAGGCCAAAAATTGGTTAATGGGGGTGTATATTCTGAATCATTATCCTAATAAATGAACCATATTCATAAATACATCTATATTGGAATTTTAAGGCTATAAAAACAATTTTATAGTCTCTATTAAGCTCTAAGAGTGAAATTTGTAGTTGATTGAATGCATCCCTTAAGAGAATCTTAATGTCCCTGAGTTTGTAAACTAAGCCAAATTATATCATGTGCTGAGGAGAACCATGAAGGATAGAGATAAGTAATCATCTCCTACACTTGTATTGATGAGTCCTTAGAGAAAACCTAGGAGGATTCTTTATAACTCAATGTAAATGAGACATGTAAATGAGTTTTCTCTTCCAACCTAATCTCTCTTAAAGGACCAAAAGTTAGTCAGTGGGGGGTGTATATTTTGACTCATTATCCCAATTCATGAACCATAGTTGCCAATATGATTATATGGGAATGTTAAGGATAGGAAACTATTTTTTTGTCTTTATCAGGCCCCTTGATCAAAATTTGTAGTTAATTGGATACATCCTTAAAGAGAATCTCCTCGATTTTGAGTATACAAACTGAGCCAACTTCCACCATGCATTATAGGATAAATATGAGGAATAGAGATGAGTCATCAGATATCACACTTGTGTGGATGAGTCTTTTAAGAAAATTGAGGAGGATTTTATCTAACTTAACATGAGTGACATGTGATAATGAGTTTTCTCTCATAGCTAAATCTCTCTTAAAAGGCCAAAAGTTGGTCATTTGAGGGTATATATTATGACTCATTATCCAAATCAATGAACTATCTTTTCCAACACATCCATATGGGAATTTTAAGTTTAAAATTTCATCATTCAATCTTTATCCATCCCTGGGAATGAAATTTTTAGTTGATAGTATGCATCCCTTAGGAGAATCTAAGCATCCCTAAGTTTACAAACTGAGTCAACTTTTTCATGTGTTGAAGTATAATTTTGAGTGTTAGATATGATCCATCAGATCTCACACTTTCAAGGATGAGTCCTATAATAAAACCTATGAGTATTCTCTCTAAATCAACATGAGTGAGACATGACAATAAGTTTTATCTTGTATCCAAATCTCTCTTAAAGGGATAAAAGTTGGTCAGTGGGGGATATATTCTAAATTATTAGCCCAATCGATGAACCATCTTCGTTGACATATTTGAATGAGAATTTTAAGGATATCATAGTTATTTTCCAATATTCATTGGGCCCCAAGAGTGAAAGTTATAGTTTATTGGATGCATCCCTTAAGAGAATATTAGTCTCCTTGAGTATGCAAACTGAGCCAACTTCCATTGCATTTTGTAGGAGAACCATGAGGGATAGATATGATTCATCAGCTCCCAAAATTTCATGGATGATTCCTTTAAGTAACCATAATATTATTATCTCTAACTCAATGTGAATGATACATGAAAATGAGTTTTATCTTGCATCTATTTTTCTTAAAACAAACCAAAAAATTGGTCAGTAGAGGCATATCTTCTAGCTTGTTATCCCAATAGAAAAAACCATCTATGCAAGCACATATATATGGGTGTTTAAGATGTATTTAAGAGTTAATCCAAGTGTTATTAGATAAATCTAAGTCATGTGGGATAATAAATAACTAAGTGTGTTTTTGTTTTCTATAGGTGTCTAATGAGAGACCTCAAAAAAGATAAGAATTGATTGTTTAACTTTGTTATCTAGATTCAAACATTGTATGAAGGTTGATTAAGGTAGTATGATCACTATAATACACATAAAAAATGTATTTAAAACTATTTTTTGATTTCATAGGGTCATATCAATCATGAAGGCTAAATTAGGCCTATAAGACAAGACTCAAAATATCAGGTCTGCAGACCATAATTAAGGCCTAGATAAGAATGTTTTCTTGTTTTCTTGAAAGGACAATAAGAGAGAAGGTAAAAACTTGTTTTATTAAGGTAGATAACATTAATATGAATTATTTTTTGGATTTTTTTTATTTTAATAAGATAATCTTCTCTACTCATACTACTAACCACGTGAAGGTTGAAGCTCATCTGGTGCCACTAACCTACATTAAAATTGTTAGTAAATTTTTTAAATAGACATAAAAACATAATGATAAGATAATTGAAAATTAAAATACATTAAATCAAATAAATTAATAATATTAATTTAAAATACAAGATAAATTATCAATTCAATCTAATATACCTTCAGGAATTATTTTTATTTGTAAGTGTTTTAAGAATCACTTCATGGTTAGATTCTCACACTTTCCACAAAATTATATTATGAGGCTTTCCATGGTATTTGATCATTTCAATATTTGTAGTAATAACCAAATTTGAATAATGAAACACCACCATGTGTGTTTTAAAGTCCTCAAATTACAATTGTTTCATTTTTTTATGATATTACCTATGAAGCCAGGTTCTTGTAACCACTACAGATTCAATGGGATAAATTAGCTCTTCTCCATCCATGACATTTGTGGTTATTTTTTTTTAGCCTATACATAATGATATAAGTAGTAGTTTTTTCCCTAATCATTGCCATCAAGTGAAATGATTACAAAAACATGTCTTGTATTTAAAGTATAATCAAATCGTAAGCACATATAGAAAAAATAAAGATATCACTAATAGAACTAAGGTTGTACATTTAAATTAAGAATAAACTGTACCTAGTTGCACAAGATATGAGATGTGGTCAAAGTCAACTAATGATGTCATTTCATGATCTATCAATTATTTGAGTGAATGGATAATATCTACAGTGATATGGGTCTACAATACCATTTTTCAATCCATTATTTTGATTCACATTCATTCCAATTAAATTACATACATGCAGAACAAAAACATGCCATATCCCTAGTATAAATAGTCCATAAATTTAATTTAAGCTCTGAATGGAGTGGAAAACACTCGATCTAGGTACTATACTATAATATTAATACATTACCTTGTGTTGTTCCTCCATTAACCAAAAAAATATTTGCACATGAGAATATTTATCTGATCTATGACAAACAAATTCATTACACCAAGTCATAATAAGTACAACATCAATAAAATTAACACCATCCTCATGCTTTCCCTACTCTTTTTTAAGTGATATTTTTACACATGAACTTGCATCATCATGTTCCACTTTTCCATACCAATCATCAAACAAGTTCCAAAAAATTTCAACACCATTCTTCTTATGCATTCTGCTTAATCTGTAAAACATTCAAGAATCCTTAAACTACCCTACACAATTATCTGACCAAATGTAGTCTGTATTGAACGTGATTTATCTTGCATTTATATTGATATAAAATATCTCAAAAAATCCTTGGAAAAACTCTAGAGAATGTGATCTATCATCTCTCATATAAAATTGGTACTCCCTCAAAATCTTTATGTTATCATCTGTACTATCAAGTGCATGTTTGAATGTAATATGACCAAAAATTCCAACTTGAATTAAATTATAGTATTTGGATTGAACCTCATTTTATGGTTTTAGTGTGTATTTCTCAACAAAGTCCACAACCAAAATAATGGTACCAACTAGAAATTTTTCCTTGCATAACTTGAATTGATTATCTAACCATTTCGATTTATGTATGTGTCTTTCATATTGGTAGATAATATTTTTATTGAATTTAAACATGAAATTAGATATATAAAATTTGATCATAACCAACTCACATTTTGATGAATATTTTCTATCTTTCAACACATACTTTATAGATTTGTACTTCTTATAAACAACTAGTTACTTTCCAAATTCATGTGAAATTTATTCATGTATACAACTCATCAAATTTGACAAACCACCATAATTTCTATAAGTTCCATTTAAATATTTCTTGGTGAAAAAAGTGTCCCTTGGATCTTTGAAAAAAAAGATTTTGGATCAATTATCTTGATGTATTAAGTGGAGAAGACACCATATATTCTTGCATAATCTTGTTAGTATGTAAAGTACAATGTATATGGTGAAAAACATCAAAATTCATAGCAAAATCAACATGTACCATATAAAAACATGTGGTGTGTGCTTGGTTTATTTTAACATAGAAAGGCTTGCACATCTGAAATGACCTTTGGCTAATTATCAATTGGGTATTAAATTTTTCAATAAATTTTTTATAAAATTCTATTTGGATCATGTCTAAGAAATGTTTTGCATGTGGCTCAGAATTTTTTGATCCTTTTCTTATTTTAACATCTTTTACATTAGATGATACCCTTATGTTGTTGTACACATTTTTTTCAATCAAATGTCTTGTTCCTTCAACTAATACCTTATGTTTTGATGGGATTCTACCACTAAATGCCCAACAATCCATGAGTGAAGGGTCATCAAGCCTTGCTCTTATTTTTGAAACATTTATTAGAGATTTTATATTCAATTTCAAAGATATGCATGTTTCAATAAGAATTTGAGCTTTAGATGTTGACTTACTCACTGTAGATTTCATTATTACTCATCTTTCCACATTAATATTTTTTCTGACTTTTATTGCCTATTACCTTAAATACATTACATAGATTCTTTACTATTGTAGTATTTATTCCCTCTATGTTATATGTTATTAACACTAAATTATACATCATAGGGCACATTTTTTTCATTTTCATTAATTGAACAAATAGTCAACATCATTTTGTATGGCTTTTATTCTCAAAGGCATAGTCCCATACACGTTGAACATAGTCCCATACACGTCGAACATGACATTGAAATAATATTTTTGATATTTTATCTTCCACAATAACTATTATTTTATCATATATTTCAACTAAATACCTTGGTGTTCATATCATTATCTTTGGAGGTGTGGGTGTAAGAGCTATATTTTGTATTAAATTGGGTGGTGTTACCACTTCAACCATAGTAGGGATAGTATAGGGTTGACTATATACATTAGGCTATTCAAGTGAATTGAATTCCTCTTTATTAGGAGAGACATGAATTGGGGTCATTACTTGATGATGATTATCACCATGCTCAAAAACTTCATTATGGATGGATGTTTCATTATATTGTGTTTATTCATATGTTTCATCACTCAATACAAATTCATTTGTTACATGTTCTACATTTTAAATTTCATCATTAAACAATGATTGATTGTGTTCTCTTATCTCATTTGAAGACCTATCTAAATTAAATTCCATATAATTGGGCATGTTAATTTAATTTGAAATTTTTACCTGGTGTGGAGGAAGTACTTTCACCTTGCCCATAAGCTCTTATGGATGCTCTCCTATCTACTTGTCTTTTTATTTTTTATTTTTTTTCACTTTAATTTCCTCATTTATTATCTCTTTAATTGGTCTTTTGAAATGATGACCCAATCATGTTATTTATTTTTATGAAAATAAATCCATGTCTAGAGTATAAATTGATGAATTTATATTAATCTAGAGACAAAGTAAATAAGAATTTGAAGAATTTGTAGAGTTTTAGCATAAAAACTAGTTTGGCATTTGTAAAATGCAATATGAATGAGTTAAATTCATTGGAAAAAAGAGAAATTCATGAATAATAAATGGTGTATGCCCTTTTAAAATAAATCTTGCCCTATTTTTATGTACGAATCAAAACATGCAATTATATTTAATGATTTTTTTTTTGGTCCTTGAAAAGGGCACATGCCCTTTGCAACATTTTAATATTTCCTTCTATGTTTTCCCTCCAAATTTGCTTTGGGTAAAGTCTTGGAAGGTCCAAACCTAGCCTAAAACAAGCCATGGAGTAACCCACTTAGTTTTTATGAAATTTAGAAGTTTTTTTCATCTTTGTTGACAAAGCATAGTTTTTAAATATATAAATTTTTTAATGTTAAACTATTTTTTATAATTATTACTCAATTTATACACAACATAATTCATTATGGATTATATACATATCATTACAAATACTTTTATAAATTTTTTACCATTAATCAAAATTTTATAAAACTTATATCTGACTGATCTGTGCATCATTAGCTATGGTTTGAAAAAAAAAAATCATTAAGTTAATGTCAAAAATTTATGTTCATACACTTGAAGTTTCAATTTTCTAGCTATCTTGACTTGTAAAATTATTTAAAACTATTATTTATTAAAAAATTAATAAAAAATGTCCTGACTGATCTTCAACATTTCATCTATGAATATATTAAATTTCTTATATCAATTGATTTGTTTAGTAAAAAAAAGTATCCATACACATGCAGTCTCCTTATCTTTTCATAAAAAAGGTCACGCCATTGTCATAAATACATCTATTTTGCACACTTTTATTATATGAGTATTTAAAAAATAAATATTTAGAAATTACACTCAAAATGACACAATTCATATTCTTACATCATTGTCAAATTATTTTTCTAAATAACTCTAACATTCTCTCCAAGTTCAATGACTGTAATTTTCAAAAAAAAAAGTGTTGCTTTATACCCGCGGCCCCCCCCCCCCCCCCCCCCCAACCATTTGTCCCCCATTATCCTACATCTACCCATGAGGATATCCTTAAAACAAATTTTAGAACTCATGAAGGCCATTATGAGTTTACGATCATGCCCTTTGGTCTCATAAATACCCCATATACATTTTAGAGTTTGATGAATATTATTTTAAGGTCTTTTTTAAGGAAATTTGTGTTAGTGTCTTTTGATGACATCCTAATATATAACAAAACTTGAGAAGAACATTTACAGGATGTGAAATACATATTTTTAATTATCAAACAACATCAAATTTATGTAAAACCTTCAAAATGTGATTTTAGATTCAAATAGGTGGATTACTTGGATCGTATTGTTTCACATGAAGGATTAAAAGTAGACCCTAAGAATATCAAAGATATGATGGAATTTGTAGAGGCAAAAAACTCTCAAGAATCTCATAGGTTTTTTAGGGATAACATGTTACTATCGTATATTTGTGAAAAATTATGGCAACATATTAGCACCACTCACAACCTTATTGAAGAAATAATATTTCCATTTGAATAAAATAACTACCAAGGCCTTTGATAAGCTAAAGGAAGTAATGTGTATCACTCTGGTTTTAGATACCCCTAATTTTTACAAAACTTTTATTGTTGAAAGCGATGCATTATATTTTGGCTTGGGGACAATACTTGTGTAGGAGAGAAGAACTATTGCTTTTTATATTTGTTAACTTAAGGGTTAAAATATACTATGAAAAAGAAATATTGGCTATTCTTCATGAAGTTAAGCAATGGAGAAATTTTATGATGGGTAGACACTTTAAGGTAAATACTAATCATGATAGTCTAAAATATTTTTTAGAACATTGATTATCATCAGAATAAAAATAAAAATGGGTGACTAAAATGTTAGGATATGAATTTAAAATCATACATAATAAAGTGAAGTATAATTTTTTAGCAGATGCACTATCTAGGAGGGATGAATCCATGGAGGCATTGTTATGTGCAATGACCATTTTATAGGCAGATTAGTTGGAAGAGGTTAAATTATAATGAGAGAATAAAATGGATACCCAAGTCTTGATTCATCACATCCAACACAGTTCTAATGCTTCTACCAAATTTGAGTGGAAGGGGAATAAATTATAGTATAAATATCTCTTGTACCTATGTAAGAATTATATCCTCAAGCATAATATCCTTAAGGAAATTTATGCATATCCAATAGGAGGGCACTCAATATTCTATCAAAAAATCAAGAAAGATTTATTTTGGAAGGGATTTAAGGGATAAATACATAAATTTGTGGTTAAATGCATGGTGTATCAACAAAACTAGGATGATTGGAGCCTTTATCCATCCCTAATAGAGGTGGGAGGAGGTTTCCATGGATTTAATTATAGAGTTGGAAAGGTATATGGATAAAAAAAAATTATTGTAACTATGAAAAGGATCACAAAATATGATTATTTTTTTCATTCTCATAGACATTTGTAGCTAGTAGAGTAGTGCTTACTTTTCTAGATAGAGTTCAAAAGTTAAATGGTAGTCTTAAGATCATTGTAAATGATCATGATCCAATCTTTACCAAAAATGTTTGGACTTATTTATTCTCATGTTTTGACTTATTTATTCTCATGTTTGGGTACTTAGTTGGCTCATAGCTCATCATATCATCCTCAAATTGATGGGAAAATAGAGGTCATCAACAAATTTTTATAAAGGCATCTCTTTTGTTTTGCATTAGATAAACAAGAATAGTGGGTTCATTTAGTTACCACTAATAGAATGGTGGTATAATACTTCCTTTCGTACCTTGTTCAAAATTTATCCATTTATATCACTTTATGGGTATCAATCCCCATACATCACTTTGTATTTGAGGGATCAACCCAAGGTTTGAGTTGTTAAAAACACATTCAACATCAACAAGAGGTACTAGCTAGTCTGAGAGAGAATTTGGTCATGGAATAGATTAGAATAAATTAGAAAGTGGATTAACACTATAGCAAGAGGAATTTTCACATGGGAGATTAGGTATTTTTTCACTTGTAATCATAGAAATATATGTATCTGAAGCAACATAAAAAGGATAAAAAAACCTTTCTCTTAAGTATTATGGCCTTATAAGATCTTGTATAAAATTGGTAGTATTGCATACAAGCTGGAGCTACCCCATTGCACTCACATACATCTTGTATTTCATGTATCTTAATCAAATAAATAAATTAGATAGAGAGTTTTAGCCTAGGCTAAGTTACTAAAACTAGATGAAGAAGGTTGAGTCATTATAAAAATTGAGGATATCCTCCACACATGTACTAAAAGGCTAAGAACAAGAGATATTGAGTATTTGATCAATCAAAAAAACTTGAACCATGAAGATGAAACTTGGGAGGATGAATATTTTCTAAAATAGCAATTAAATTTGTTCAATTTTGAGGGAAACATTATTTTTAATGGGAGGGGCATGATACCCCCTCCACCTATAGTGTGTCTAGGTATATGTGTGGCTGAATTGTAGCTTACATAACCTTTCATATATTATTGTCACATTTATCTATGTTCTTAGTAGGTTAGGCCTATGGAATGACCATAGTCTAATTAAAGTATATATAGGAGGTGTTGGTTAGTATTTTATCATCATATTACAAATTTTATTCTTATTACATTGTTTTAGAGGTTGCCTCTTGAAGTGGCTTAGTCATATTTATAGAGTATTATGCTCTTCATCCATTACTATTGTGGATTTGCTTATTATGATCATATTTTTATGATATATTATTCTATTTATGTGTTTAATCACCTAATTAATTTCATTATAGTATACCTATTAAAACCTACAAGTAATAAGATCTTTTTGTCTATCTCTCTTATGTGACCCAATCCTCTAATTAAAGTATAGTCTCTAAAATCTAGAAATGCATTAACATACATTACAATGTTGAATATAAATATGAATTTCAAAAAACATTGCATTGGATATTTGATCCATACGAAGAATTTAACATAAATGTTAAGCCTTGAATCAATCTCAATCTTTATTAAAAAAATATCCTTTTAGAAATACAAATAAAAACCATCAAAAAAATTAAGCAACTTGAAATTCATATCATATATTTTTATTCAACAACTATCTATATGAAAGGTCCATTATCATTTTATTTTTCATCCTAAAAAATTGTGTCCTACTAGTGAAATAAAAAAAATCAAATATTAATTCAAATATAAATCCTAAAATCTACTTAATGTTTTTTTTAAAAATAAAATAAAAATTTGAAAATGTCATATTTATTTGTGTATTCAAGATAAAACATGTTACATTAATATCAACCACCCAAACACATGTTATTTTGAAGGGAAATCAGAAGTGTATGTGATCACTTTATAAAAATAAGGGGGACATACTATTATAATTTAAGAGTCTAAAAATCATTTTACAAAAGATATTATGATGAAGGTCATGGTGGGGTTCCTAGTGAAGAGATGCCTCACCATGGAATGAGTGATTCTCTCAACCTTTGTTTTAACACACACACTCTCACACACATAGTGCCAAAAAGCTCATTAAAACTTGATTTTTTATTTCAAAGGATAATTAAGTACAATATCTCATTCAACATGAGCTATAAGCTATATTGTAATTGAGTTACTATAAGAAATTATTGGGACCAACATACATGGGAAAATGGAAGAATTAATTTGAAAATGATTATTCAAATGTGAAAAATCACATTATTTTTATTATAAAATTCTCAAGATTATATAAGCTTTCACGGGAGTTACATGGGGCCCAACAGTCAATGAGTTCAACCACCCAACTACCCATTGAACATACTAATACTAACATGTTTATTTACTAATTTATACATGTAACTCACTAATAACCCAATATTAATTAAATGACTAATATCATTAATACTAACACTTATTACTAAAGGGGTGATTGAAGTTAACAAGCAAATAAAGTAATTCCAATCATAAATCCAACAAACCCTCTTGATCTAAAGGGGTGTAAGATGATCTAGATAATATGACTTTGAAGTCATAAAAAGTCTTTGCCACACCCTAAAAAATGGCACATTACACATTGTGGTACTAATTAAATGATGCCACTTTACATAGAATCTTGCTACCCTATGAGTTTTGACATGAATGATGGACATCTTGATGAACATGTTTATCCCTTTTGAACTTTTTCTACTATACTATAATATGAGCATGATCAAGGCCTACTCCACTACATCAATCCATTTAAGGTCTCACATAGAAACCCATCCAATGACTATCATGTATTGTGTATCTCACATCTTCCTTATGCCAAACTATGTTTAAAAACCTTTGCTCAACACTAATTGTGCTGAAAAAACCCCTTCCAACTCGTATAATCACCAATGACTTATCTAAGTCTATGTAGTCTCTTCACCCCTATCAAGTGAGAGGTGAGAAGCCTTGATAGCTAAAATATTAATCAAATAACTCTATCTATTCCTCACCAAGGATATCAAAGAAAAAAAATCAAAAAATTATATAAAGAAACATACATGTATCTATATAAAATTTCCATTCTATCATTACTCAATCTTGGATCTAGCTACTCACATAAGATGGGTGCATTGTTAGATTTGTAATTCTATTAGATACATAGGGATTTGTAAACCTTGAAGTGCAACACAATTATTTCTAAAAACATAGGTGATGGAAAAGAGTGTTACATCCATAGTTGTGAACCACATTTCTAACCTTCAATAAAGACCAGAGAGTTAGTTTCCACTGCAAAAAAATCCATTATACATTAAAACACTCTATGTCTTAATTTTTAATATATTTTTATCATATAACTCATATATAGATACCTCAAATCAGATAAATAACTACTCTAATTGATCCAAAACATTCTAAAACCTAGGGAACAACTAGTTACATGACTACCTCCAAGAAAAATATTAATTAAGAAAAAAATTAGTCATACAACATAGGCTAGATGTAAAATGATGAGATTTCAAGAACTTTGTGGGAATTATCCTTTTTACTAAAATATATTTTGGTGGGTTTTTTATTTTGAACCTCATTTCTTCTAAGATCTTATAAAATCCTTGTTTCCAAGTCTTCTATGCATTTTTTAAGAACTTATATTTAGCATTTCCTATATATTGTTAATATTGAAAACATTTTTTAAAGCCCAAAAATAATGAAGAATGAGTTTTGAACTCAATATATTCTCTTTCTAAGAAACTTCTTTCAACTAACTTGCCCAAGCATGTGGGTGATGCATGAAATTTAGAAAACCTATTATCAACACACACACACACACATGCATAGTAAAAAGATATTATTTTTAGGAGTAAAAATATTCACTGAAAGCTTTTTATCGATCCCATGCCTTGTTTGTAACCAAAGATGATAGAAATAAGGTTTTTTCTTTGGATTTTAACACCACATAGAATATTTCAAGTGCCATTTTCAGATTTTTGCAGGTTTGGAATGCCTTGCTTCAGCCATACAATTTTATGTTCAACAATATGATGCCATTATTTACTAATTATCTCTTGTAAATGTCATTAAAATATGATTTTAGCATTATATAGGTATAATTTTTTTTAATTTTTGTGTGTTTGGTTACTCTACAAATCTAATTTTATGATTTATGGTGTGTTTGTCTATATATTTTCTTCCAATACCTCTTTTTTTTGGCTCTCTTGACACTTCAATACCTCTCTAAGAAAAATTAAAAGTCAATTTTGAAAATAAAAACTAAAAGCTATTCAATGGCTTTTCATATGGAGAAAACACAAAATTTGATGCAAAAAAACCTGCACACACACATGCCGCTTATAAGAAAAAATATGACTTCTTCATGGTCTCCCAACCTACTTCATGTTCACCTTCTTGAAAACTTGGTTCTAATACTAATGTCGAGACTCTCTTACATGAGTAAAAAAAATAATTAATTTAAAAAGTATTATTCAAAGGTAAAATATCACACTATTTTTATTTACAAGTTCCCAACTTATATAAGCTTTTATGAGAGTTATATTGGGAGTTACATGGGATCCTACAGTCCAACGGGTTTAAACACCCAACTACCCATCTACCATAATAATAATAACATGTTTATTTATTAATTTATACCCATAACTCACTAACACACCAATATCAATGTCATGACTAACATTATTAATACTAACATTTATTATCAAAAGGGGCAGTACAATTAAAAAACAAATAAAGTACTTTGGATTATAAATCCAACAACTTCAATTTTACAATGGTTTATTCCTTGAAATCCAAAAAGGTGATCCTCTTAGGAATTTATCCCTCTTTCACTATTTCTTTGTATACCTTAGTTTAAAAATCCTGGTAGAGTTCCTTTCCTTTACCTAATTGTCCTTAAAATGGGCCTTGAATACCCTATTCATAAGCTTTGGAATTGGTCAAAGATCGCTTCCTGTAAATTAGACAATTAATAGATTAATGATCATTTAATGAATTATCTACTTATGTGTATATACCAAGTTATCTTATGTGTATATACCAAGTCAGTTGGGGAGGATTCAAATACTATTAGGCCATAAAAATCCCAACTAATTAATTTTCTTGCCTTGATTTCTAGGTAACTACCTTAGATGTTGACATATTCTATTTCAAAATTTAGATAGTCGTGAAGACTTATTAGAGTGATGTGGCATCTAGGTCAATTTGTTTGTCTTTATAGTAAGCTCATGTGCTAGTTTGTGCATTTTTTTCTAAAAGTTCCCTTTGTGCACCAGAGTGGTGAGCACTCATGCACTGGTATGCACATGACTTGTGCCTTTAACTCTCACACTATTTTTCTATGCTAATTAGCATTTTATTACTTAGATGTGCTCATGTTATTATGATTTTATCTACAAAATTGCACTTAGTTACCCAAAATGATGCAATATTGATTCGTGTCTAGTGTAACACCCCCTTTAAGTATTGTTGTCCTCTAATCAATTATTTAATTATATTATGTGTCTGATACATTATTTGAATTCTTGATGCATAATACCTTGTTCCTAATCATGAACTATGTCTTAAATCTATCTATTGGGATAATAATATGTAATTAAGTGTTGAAAAACATGTATTACACCTTGAAATTGAGACACTATATTGGTTAGAATGTTTTCACTTACCCTCTTTCACTAGCAAAGATGAAACTTAAATTTTAACTCGTGTGTTCTAGATGAATTAATTTTCATCCCTTAATAACAAAAATGTTGTGTTTATAAATTTGGAATAGTTATTTTTACCTTCGATGCTCCATAATAAGACCATTTTGGTGGTCAACTTGCCTTTCTTACTTTTATTTATTAATAATTATCCTTTCAAGGTTGCCTTTCTAAGTATAATCTGTTTTGTAGTGAAAGAAAGAGATATTAGATTAATTATATTTAGATTTGAGGCATATATATTGAGAGGAAATGGTATAATATTCATTCATAGGTCTTGTTAGATGCCATTTTAAGTGGGTGATAATTATAGTGTAGGGATTTTTATCACATCAGTCTTGCTAACATCTGCAAGTTAGATAAGTGATGGCATGTTGATGTGTAGCCATTGAGAAGTCTCATTCAATGGAAAGTCCATCAAGTGGCTATAAAATAAATCTATATCCTTTAAAACAATTTTATACAAAGCTTCCTTTTGTCTTTTGTAATTTCTTGAGATAAAATAGTTTGATGGGTTGCCTTTGATATGCAGCAAAAATTTAAGTAGAGGGATTTGAATGTCTATTAGGCATCAATACTAATATTTGTTCAATATTTGTAAGATTCCATGAATTTTTTTTATTCATTTTCATGATAATTTAAGGGTTTTATCTATTTTTAATGCAAATCTATGAT
>JARHVA010002486.1:437500-547500 GCA_037957365.1 Torreya grandis
TTTTTATCATATTTTATCCTTCCTTTCTTTGGCACTTCCTTGGTATAATTGGATGCCACTGTATTATTCCTGTTTATAATATTTGTCTAGAATTACTAACTCTACATGCAAATTGACTCATAGATAGGTTGGTGTAATTTTGTTTTTACTCAAAATAAAAATAATAAATTAAACAATCAATTATACTGTAGCATACCAAGGTCTTAAACTATGCATATTAATAAATCCACCATACTCAATTTATTATCCATTAGTCTCTTCAACTAACAACTTTTTTAGGTTGAGTGATTAAGAATAAATAATAAATAAACAATTTTATTACCTTAGTAGATTGTGATGCTGATAAAATATTCAAATATTTAAACAAAAACTCATTATGCATCATCACCTAGATCCTTTTAAACAAGCATGATTCTTTTATTTTTTCTTTTGTCACTTTTGATCAATTTTGATTTGCTGTGAACTGGGCACTCCACTTTAATTTTTCATGATCAAACCTAAAACTCATACAATTGCACTTCAATAGGTTATTTTTATTTAATTAAAACAAATATATCTCAAACATACTAAATATTTATAAGCATGCCAACCGTGAAAAATAAAACATTTTTAAATTTATACTATTTGCTTACCCTTTTGCCTAGAATATAACTCATCTATTCATTGAGACAAATCACTAACCAATTATTAAGCTTATATTTCAGGATATGACATATCCCAAATCATTGACAATCTTCATTAACAACATAATAACTCATTATTCAACTATTCTAGACTCTAACAAATCACACCTGCCAACCTATCTAACACCTGAATAACTTCTATTACTACCCTTTTTAACTTCTACACACATAAATAAATTTAAATTTTTAAAAAGTGAAAAAAATGAAAATAATTTGATAATACCCTTGCCAACATATTTGGATGCACCTACATCAAACAATCAGGGTAAAAGAAAGGATCAATCATGAACTCCTGGTCATGATTTGCTCCACTATAATGCCATACTTATTCATTTATAAAGCTAAAATTTAGGTTGAATCCTCAATTGGATGACCTTTCCACTTAACCAAGTAATGAAAGTAGTCTTTGCCTCTATTTTTTTTGACAACTTTTTTATCTAGAATGGTTTCAGGTTGTTCTAGTGGTTTCTTTGGCAGTTGTTGTTTCCATGAAATTTCCTATCCTGATTCATCTTCAAAAATCCTTTCCTATTTATCACCTTTCCTATAAGGATATATGTAAACAACATTAAATATAGGTGAGGTTCCAATATCTATTGGAATCTCTAATTCATATGCATTTGTTGAAAACTTCCTAAGTACTTTATATGGTCCAATCTTTTTCAATTTTAGCTTGTTATATTCCCATCTTGGGAATATTTATTTTCTCATATGTGCAAGTACAACATGTCCTACCTCAAATTGTACTTCTTTTCTTTTTAAGTCTACTCTCTATTTATACTTTTTTGAACTTACCTATAGCCTATATTTTACCTGTTCTTGGAGTTCCTGCATAACTACTATAATTTATTTTGCTTCAACACTTTTTTTTTCTTGTTTACCTATATTTATCAATTCATAAATACCTCTAGGATGCATTCCATATAAAATTTTAAAATGACTCATACCTATACTTCTATTTTATGAATCATTGTATGCAAATTTTTCTTGTGCTAAAACTTGATCCCACCGTTTAGGATGATCACTCACCAAACTTCTTAAAATATTTTTCATGTTGACTAATTAAATTTTTCCATCTCTTTAAGAATGGTTTTTATAACTCAAAGTAAATTTTTTGCCTAACTTCTTCCAAAGAGTCCTCCAAAAATGCCCAAGGAATTTAGTATCTCTATCTGAAATAAGACTATTAGGTAAACCATGCAATCTTACTACTTTGAAAAACAAATCATCTATGTGAGTTGAATCACTAATCTTATGGCAAGGTATAAAATGAGACATTTTTAAAAATCTATCTACCACCACAAAGATATAATCATTCCCTTTTTTTGTTTTTGGTAGACCTAAAACAAAATCTATACTTACAGAATCCCATAGTCTATTGGGAATGGGTAATGGTTGATATAACCTTATATTTTGACTTCTTATTTTTGCAAGCTGACATACTCTACATTTTTTGACAAACTTATTTACATGACTTAACATACCTAGCCAATAATGAAAAACATTTATGTGAGCTAATGTTTTATCCTGTCCAAAATATCTTGTAAGGATGCCATTGTGCTTTTCTTTGATGAGATTTTCTCTCATAGATCCTTTTGGAATGAAAAGTTGTTTTCCCTTGAATAACATTCCTTATTGTAGCATATATTCCATATAAGGACTTATATCCTTGATTTTAGGATTTTTGTAGACTTCATATGCTTCGTTAAAATCTGCATAATTCTCATACATTTCTATTCACATATCAAATACTATAACATTCACCTGTATCTCTTGTAAGACCAAACTTTTCCTATTCAAGGCATCAACAACCTTATTATATTGGACACTTTTATGTTTAATAAAAAATGAAAAACTTTGTAAAAATTCCACCCACTTAGCATGCCTTTAATTTAATTTTTTTTGAGTGCTTATAAACTATAAGGCATGATTGTCAGTAAACAAAACAAATTCCTTTAGCATTAAATAATGCCTCCACTTCTTCAAATCCTGCACTATAACATGAAATTCCTGATCATATGCCGACCATTTATTTTTAGACTCATTAAGTGTTTGAGAAAAATATGCCACATGTTTTCCTTCTTGACTTAACACATCTCCTATGGTAGTTCCACTTGCATCACATTCCACTTGAAATAACTTACCAAAATTAGGTAATGCCAATAAAGGATGCTCTATGATTTTTCTTTTTAAAATATAAAAAAATTTATTAGCCACTTTAGTCCATATAAATGGTTGACTTCTCCATTTAATGGTTTTTACAATAGGAGCACAGATACTACTAAAATTTTTGATAATTTTTTTGTGAAAGCTAGTAAGACCATGAAAACTTCTTACCTAAAATGGATTCTTGGGTGCAGGACATTCTTCTATAATTTTTACCTTGTCCTTGTCCATCTTAAACCATTCTTGAGAAATAACAAAAAAAACCAAATAGATTAATTTTTTTCTTAAAAAATACACTTTTTAAGGTTAATCAATAACCTTTCCTCCTACAACTTCAAAACTAATTTCAAATGTTCAAGATGATCATCTTGTGATTTACTAAAGATCAAAATATCATCAAGGTAAATAGTAGAAAATTTACCTATGAATGGATTAATTACTTCATTCAAAAGTCTTACAAAGGTACTTGGAGCATTTTTTAAACCAAATGGAATCACTAACCATTCATACAAACTATTATTTGTTTTGAATGCAATTTTTCATTCATATCCTTTTATTATGATCTAATGATCCACACATCCCTTCTCAGGGATAGTGATACACTGCTGCCATGTGTCTGATCGAGTTCACCTCAGGTGCTTCAATCCCTGGGCCATATAGTGGTCTCAAAGAGGACCTAGATCACTCTGGAGCTTTTGGCCAGTCCTTCTATTGGTATCAGAGCTAGGTCTCGAGATCGAGTCCCATGGAAGCTGGTGGTCATGATCCACACATCCCTTCTTAGGGATAGTGATACACTGTTACCACGTGTTCGACCAAGTTCACCTCAAGTGCTTCAGTCCCTGGGCCATATAGTGGTCTGGAGGAGGACCTAGATCACTCCAGAGCTTTTGGCATGATGGCAAGGACTGGCCATCACACCAAAAGCTTTAGAGTGATTTGGGTCCTCTTCCAGACCACTATATGGCCTAGGGACTAAAGCACCTGAGGTGAACCCGGTCAGACACATGGTAGTAGTGTATCACTATCCCTAAGAAGGGATGTGTGGATCATCTGATGATATCCACTTTTTAAATCTATGTTTGAAAATTATTTGATACCACTTAAACAATCTATTAAATCATCTATTCTTGGTAAAGGAAATCTATACCTGATAGTAATTTTGGTTATAGCCTATGAATTAGTTACATACATGAACTTCCATCTTTCTTTGGTGAGAGTACAGTTAGAACTGCACATGGACTTAAAATTTCCCTCACCATTACTTTATCTAAAAAACCCTAAACCTAACTTTTGATTTATTCATTTTATTTTGGATTCATCTTGTAAGCTACTTTATTTGGAAGGTTAGCCCTTGGTATCAAATCTATCTGGTCGATAATACTCCTTTTAGGAGGTAATTTATTTGGTAAATCATCTACTACAATATCCATAAACTCACTAAGAAAATCTTGAATTTTTAAAGGCAATTCATTCAACTTAGTAGTAGTGATTACAGTCTTTGGCTTACCAATAAGAGTATAGCTTACCTCTTCCTATCTCACTTGTTGAAGAAATTCTTTTCCACTGATAACTAAAACCTTCAAATTTTACTCTACTATTGTATCATCTTCTTTGAGGGGTGTTAGAATATGCTTCTTACCATTATTTTCAAATGTATAAGTGTTGTGTTTGACATCATGTATAGCCTTTTTATCATACTACCAGGGCCTACCTAATAGAACATGACAAACATCTATAGGCATTACATCATAAATAAATTCATCCTTATAACTCCCTATTTGAAATTCTACCTAACATTTCTCATTAACCATAATCGGATGACCTTTATGTAACCAAGATACTTCATAAGGGGTTGGATGAGTCACCTCTTTCAAATTTAATTTACTTACCATTTTTGTGGATATCATATTATTAGTACTACCACTATCAATAATTACCTAACAACATTTACTCTTTTCTTTGAAAGTGGTTCTAAGCAATGTTTTTCTTTGAGGTGGTTCCTTGATCTCTTTAGTGGGTTTCAAAAAACCCCTCTTCATCAACAATGTTTCTCCTATCTCTAGAGCATCTTCATGAGGAGGTGAATCTACACTTTTTGCATCTTCAACTTGGGTAAGATGAACATTTCCCTAACTTGTAGATGTATTTTCAGAACATTCAAAGGACTTATGTCCAAATTTTTCACATTTAAAACATCTAACAATAAACCCTCTACCTCTATTAAAAGGCCTTCTACCTCTAAAGGAATACCTACCTCTTGGGGTAGATTCTTGTCTCTAAAAGTTGTTGCTATCTTGAGAGTTATTGGTTTCTCCTTGATGTGTCTGTAGTTGAACTCTTCCTCCTTGCTATCCTTTTCCTCTATAAATCCTACCTATACCCCTTACATGTTAAGGTTATCTTCTTAATAATTTTTCTTCTACTTTTAAGGCATACTGATATGTCTCTTCCACTAAATTAGGAATGAGAATACTAATCTCATCCTGAATAGCAAATTTCAAACCATTTGTATATCTTACCACCTTTTATACATCATCTTAAACAATGCCCTACTCTTATGGTTAGTCTATAAAACTCTTCAGTATATTCTTTGACAAAAATTTCTTTTTATTTCAAATTTTATAATTTTTTTAAAATATTAGCTTGATAATATTTGGGCATGAACTTACCTTTTAGCTTGGAAACCTTCCTATGCCAACTCTTGATTTTTGGCTCTCATTTTATTCTTCTTTCTTCCTGCACTCCATCTCACTATAGCGATACATGAATCTTCAGTCTGGTAATGATAAACTTGACCTTTTTATCATCATAAACTCCTTTGTATTCAAAATATTTATCCATTTCACTAATCTAGTCAATAAATTCTTCCACATTTAGATTACCCTCATACATAGGAACCTCTATCTTGGGTTTGTCACTCACACCCATAATGGCTCAAATCATTCTTTCTTTCAATGTTTCTTCTTCTATTGCCAATTCTTCATCTAGTGTCTCTTATTCTCTATCACTTACTTCACCTATGTTAGTGCCTCTCCTCTAATCCATTTCTAATTCCTACAATCTAGCTATGAGATTCCTTATTGTTTTTATCATTGTTACTTGCCCAACTTGACCTAGTTGTATCTTTCCTCTACCTCTTGCCCTCATGACCATATTTAATACCTATCTCTAATCTCTTAGATTTATCTTCTCTCAGATCTTTAGATTGTGCATAATATGGTGCTCTGATACCATAAATTGATGTAATCAATATATCTAATTATTTAATCAATAATTATGCTAATTCAAAATTGATGCAATTGATCTACACAATCAATAAATTAAATACTATGCTTATTTTAAATTTAGGAAATTTATTTATAAAATTAATAAATCTAATGTTGCGTTGATATCTCTTTTAGACATATGATATAACAATTTCATACATATATCCAAATATGGAATTCGAATTAACTCTTCTATATTAATATATGAATTATAATAAAAAAAATATGTTTATAAATTGCCCAATTGTAGATTATTCCACATCTATTTAAGATGTCTTGGATTTCAAAAATAAAATGGATCTTCCATTTCCATACAACTAATCTTGGACAACAGAAATAAATTCAAATTTATATGATATTTTTATCATATTCCATCCCTCCTTTCTTTGGTGCTTCCTTGGTATAATTGGATGCTACTCTATTATTCTTATTTATAAGATTTATCCAGAATTACTAACTCTACATGAAAACTGACTCATATATAGACTAGCATAATTTTGTTTTTATTGAGAATAAAAATAAGAAATTAAACAACCAATTATATTGTAGTGTACCAAGGTCTTAAACCATGTATATTAATAAATCTACCATACTCAATTTATTATCCATCAATTTCTTTAGCTAACAATTTTTTTAGGTTGAGTGATCAAGAATAAATAATAAATAAACAATTTTATTACCTTAGTAGATTGTGACACTGGGAAAATATTCAAAGATTTAAAGAAAAACTCATTATGTGTCATCACCTAGATCTTTTTAAATAAACACGATTCTTTTCTTTTTTCTTTTCACTTCTAGTTGATTTTGATTTTTTGGGACTTGGGCACTCCTCTTTAATCTTCTATGATCAAATTTGAAACTCATAGAATTACACTTCAACAGGTTGTTTTTATCTATTTAAAAAAATATAACTCAAACATTCTAAATTTTTCTAAGCATGTCAACTGTGCAAAATAAAATATTTTTAAATTTATACTATTTTCTTACCCTTTTGTCTAAAAAAAAACTCATTCATGCATTGAGAGAAATCACTAACCAATTACTAAGCTTAGATTTTAGGATATGATCTATCCCATATTATTGACAATATTCATTAACAACTTTACAACTCATTATTCAACTATTCTAAACTCTGACAACTCACATCTGCCAATCTGTCTAACACCTGACTAACTTCTATTACTACCCTTTTTAACTTTTACACACATAAAATAAATTTAGAAATTAAAAAATTCTGGAAAATGAAAATAATTTGAAAATACCCCTGCCAACAATTTGGATGCACCTACATCATAAATGTTTTGACCATTTGTGATTATCTTTCTTGATCATCTATTGGGGTGATCAAACATGATGTAAAATTTATAAGATTGTTCAAATTTAAGGCATTTGTTGGATCTACATGACTTGCATCCATCATAAAGGGTTACATAGCTTACAAGGTGGGGGGAATCTTTGATTAGATGTTTGTTATCATGAAGGGTTGATGAGGACAACATGATGTTGATTTGAGCATTTATGTTACTAATATATTAACACATAAAGATTTCAAAGCGAGTTGGGTGGTAATGATGAGTAACAACAAAGTATTTCATGTGATACTATACACCAAAGGGGCCATATCATATGCATTGCCTAAATTCATCATAATTCTTGGATTTACATTAATTTTATAGAGTTTATTTTGTTACTTTCATTGCAGTTGAAGTGAGTACCAAAGCTTTTACAAAGTACATAACACATGGATGCATAAAGGGGCATCACTTGTGATACAATTTGAATGCCATGGTAGAGAAGCCACAAGTTGAGAGAAAAGGTGGTTAATTGGTAGTTTTTATTAGGTTGCAGGGAGATTTGGTAGGTTTAATTCTTATGCTAGTATGATCTGAGCAACATTTCAGGTGATAATTCAGGCAATGGTTCTACCCCAATTAGTGGTAGAACTTCTGGGAGCCATAACTTTTGTACCATAGCTTTGTTTGACTCCCCATTTGAATCATTATAAAGATAAGAGTGAGGAGAACATTATGATATGGAATTAAGATATGATCAATGGTTTTTGACCCTTGAAATCTTAATGTAAGTTTCCTAAATTTCAATTTTAATAGTGCAGTCTAAAAATAGTAAGTTTCTAAAAATAGTAATTTCTCAAATTTTTTAATGTTGTAAATCATGGAAGTCAAACCAATTCATCTCTCTTGATATTGGTGACCTTGCACATCCTCCTCCTACCTTCAAAGTATATATAAAAATAGATGTAGCTTGAAAAGGCAATATCTCTTCTCAAAGATAGGCATATGTTTAGATCTGCAAATTTGATTAATAAAACATCTCTTCTCAGAGATAACATTATTAAAATTGTGTTATTCTTGTTTCTTGAATTATATTTCAACTAAAGCTCTTGAGTTTTGGATCAGTGATATCAAAGTAGTTTGTATGTAGAATGTATGATCCTAAGGATGAGGTTAGATTACAAGAAGCTTGGGTGGAAAATAATATAACCAATAGACTATCCACCTGTTCACTCCAAATGACCTCAAATGGTAGAAAACACTGAGACATATGATCCTTTCAAGGAAATTGTGAATGAATCCCTCCAACAAAAGCAAGCATAGATGCTACAATAATTTGTGTAAACTTTCCAACAAATCTCAATGGAAAA
Organism: Torreya grandis; assembly: GCA_037957365.1. Lineage (NCBI taxonomy): Eukaryota > Viridiplantae > Streptophyta > Pinopsida > Cupressales > Taxaceae > Torreya > Torreya grandis. The sequence continues at coordinate 446,281 of JARHVA010002486.1, forward strand.
TTTTGGCTTCTCATTTGCAACCCCACATCTTTTCAATGCCCCAACACCATTCAAGGTCTAGGTGAATTTTGATATCCTTAAATTTGAAAGCAAAATCAATGATGATGAATTAGAAAATTGGTTGGATTAATTGTCATCTTATTTTTCTATAAATAAATTCATCAATAAAGAGAAGATCACTTTTTCTCTTTTGAAAACATCATTGCTTGTCAAAAATTGGTGGGAAGTGTACAAGAAGAGATTTAGTATAGATGATATTGGCCTTGAGGTAGAACCTACCTGGGATGATTTTATAGTAGTTTTAAAGGAAGAATACTGTCAGGATCTTGCTCCACCAAAAGAGCACAATATGATTACCAAGCCAAGCAACTTAATATGCGGAAATTAACCAGATTCACCAAGTAACTAGAATTCAGAATAACACATGATATGAGAGACAATACACAAATTGTATTAACACTTTATACAGAAAAGAATACAATAAAGAAGATGCCACTTCTTCTCCACCACCTTACAGAGGTTTCCCACACCTCAAGTGAATAGTAATTCTTCTCCCCAAAGCTCTCCCTCTCAGGTCCCAACACCCAACTCAAAATACAGAGTTGGTGTTCACCTCCTGTGCTCCACGCACTCCACAAGCACTCCACGTGCTCCACAAGTACTCAAGGTACTTCAAGTAGATCTCCCATGAACCTGCAATAACCTGCACTTCAACAGACCATACTTATGGAAGGAACTCCCTTGCCTTCCTCTTTGCTCTATCCGAGTACACACCTGTACTCCAAGTAGATCCTGCCTGATACTGCTCCCTATTGTGTTGCTATCTATATGATCCTGCACACCTGCAAATCAAACACGGTTCTACTCACCTGTGAACCTTGACCTTGCACACACATACACCTGCAGATCAACGATCTTACTTACCATGTAGATCACTCTACACCCTGAAGAACCCTTGTCCTTGCCTCACCAAGTCCTTATGATTCTCCAACCAGTACCAAGCTTGGCACTGATAGGGAACTAGGAGGAACACCCTTACTCACTTCACACACAGAAGGAGCAAACTTTGCTCAACTCAAACTAGAACCACTTTTACAATACAACCATGAGTCTATTATATAGATCTCATCCAAACAATGATTAGACATCTAATTACAATAATTAGATCCGCAGCTCTCAGTCTAAAAATAGATCTAAGCATGCAAACACTTGGTTCGTTAGCTAACTGCCCATAATAAGCTTGCAGTCGAACCACACAGGTGACCGACGTCGGTCCCTGTCCGCCTGGGGTCACCGACGCCGGCCGATCCATGACCGACGTCGGTTGCTTCCTTGTCTAATACTGCTGACGTCGGTTGGCCAGACCAAACGCCAGTCTCCGTGACACTCAGCAACTCATCCTGCAACCTCCTCCATGTCTGCATCAGTGAAGCTTTTAGCTCCACAACCTAACAAATACTACCCCATTGGAGCATATGATGATTTGTATATAGAGTGGCAACAACTTCACCAAGGTAAGGAATAGTCTATTCAAGATTACACTAAAAATTTTCATTCTCTACCTATGATATTGGGCATCCAAGAAAGTGAGAAACATAAGGTTCTCAAATATCATGGTGGAATATAATGGTATATATGAGGGGAAATAGACCTCTTCAATTTGGAAACCCGTGGTGAGGCGTATAAGCTCATGATGAAGATTGAGCAGAAGCATGGAAGAATGAATATAAAAAATTAGCCTTCAAAATGAAAAAGTGACAAAAAAGGTCAAATATAAGGCCAAAATTTGAAGAAAAAGGAAGGGAAGACTAGGAAATGGTGTGATTACCATAAATCTGGAACTCACTCCAAAGAAGAATGTCAATCCATCAAGTCCCTGCTTTCTAAGTCACAATCCTCAACATCTACTGCTCTGCCTCATACACACCTAATAGTCAAAGAGAATTAAGAAGAGATTATAGATGCTGATCCCAATGCCATCATTTCTTCATCATAGACCCATGAGGAGAGGCTAGATGATAATGAAAATTGTTTCACTCTAAGTTATGGGTGAAAGGTAAGCCTTTACATTTCATTCTTGATAGTGGATTTTAAAAGAATTTAATCTCTACTAATGTTGTGAAAATCCTAAATCTATCAATGAAACCTCACCCAAATCCATATAGTATTGTATGGTTGAGTCCAAGGAGAAACCTCCATGTCACCCACCAATGTCTTCCCTCATATGCAATAAAACCTTTCCAAGATGAGGTCTTGTATGATGTGGTCAATCTGGATGTTTGCAATGTACTACTTGGTTACACATTCATGTATGATCGATAGGCATCTATGAATCAAGAACTCAAAGGATCACCCTCACTCTTGGAACATGGCACTATAGGGTACCAGAATTACCACCTTCTACATCTGTCTCCTTGATCAGTGCCAAGAAATTCTTTCTCATAGTGGTCAAGCCATAAAAATCTTAAAGGGTCAATATTTCAGGCCTGACTACATAAATAAAAAAATAATAGAAGAAAATAAATACCAATCTGAGGAAGTTCACGGCCTTCCATCCATAAACTGATGGTCAGATAGAAATGGTGAACAATCAGGCCCTACATAGCTCCACAAAGCACAATTCATTCCAAGTATGCATTAGGAATCAAATCAAAACACAACTATCACATTTGATGGCAAATATTGATACAGTGGGGACCATTTCTTCTCAATGAGGGAGGAATGATCTGAGCAACATTTCAAGTGACAATTCGGGTGATGGTTCTACCCCAATTGGTGGTAAAACTTCTGGGAGCCATAAATTTTGCACCATAGCTCCGTTTGACTCCCTATTTGAACCATTGGAAAGATAATAATGAGGAGAACATGATGAGATGGCATTGAGATATGACCAATGATTTTTGAACCTTGAAATTCGAATGGAAGTGTCATAAATTTTAATTTTAATAGTGCAATCTAAAAATAGTAAGTTTCTAAAAATAGTAATTTCTCTAATTTTGTAATGTTGCAAATCATGGAAGTTGAACCACTTCATCTCCCTTGAGATTGGTGACCTTCCACATCCTCCTTCTACTTTCAAAGTATATATAAAAATAGATGTAGCCTAAAAAGGCAATCAGACATATCTTCTCACAAATAGGCATATGTTTGGATATACAAATTTGATCAATAAAACATCTCTTCTTAGAGATAACATTATTACAATTGTGTTATTCTTGTTTCTTGAATTATATTTCAACCAAAGCTCCTAAATTTTGGATCATAGTAGGCCATTTCCCCATTATACAATTTAAATAGGAATATAATCCACAATTGAAAAGAAAACACTTACCAAGGAAAATCATAAATTAAATATACATCTCATGATGGGATAACTGCAACAATAAAAAAATGAAAAATATAATCATGAATGTGTCTATTGTGAGGTTTCCCTTTGTTGTTTCATTAATTTCCCATTTTAATATTTACTACACTTGGATATCTCGATGCATAAAAGGCATTGATTTTGGACAATGATGCATTGAGCTCCATGTTACTGCACAGAGTGGAAAGAGTTTGAGCATCAACCATGAATATTACACAACTACCAGGCTTTAGAGGACCATTATATGGATAGGGATAGGAAAGGGAAGGATGAGATTGAAACTTCTCCCATGAGTAGGAGAAGTAGAAGAGAACCTAAAGAATCTCACAAATTATTTCCTTTGTGGAGTACTTGAGGTCCATGGGTTTTATATAATTTACATCCTCAACCTTTAAATGTGATTTGGGGTTAATCTTTTACACTACACACCAAGGTATCTCAGTAAACAATATCCTACTAAATAATTCCTTCCGACATTACTTGAATTATTATTATTATTATTATTATTATTATTATTATTATTATTAAATTAATTTTGACAGATTACCTAAAATATCACCATGCTCCATCTATGATCAATTTGGTTGTATTTTCCTCAAGAATCTCATATTAAACTTGTATTAAAATTTCTATTAAAATCATGTACTAGTTTTTAGACCAATGTTTAGGTTCATACTCCTTGAACCATCATCAAGATATGATGGTTCATTTATTGGTTATTATTTATAATTTTATTGTATAATTTATTTTTTAGTTAAATTTTTTTGATTTTATAATTAATGATTTTTATTCTATATTGCTATTTTTATCCTTTGTAATTTCATCATCTTTTTATTCTTATTCTTATTTTAATTTCCATAATTTTAATTCATTTTTTACAAATTAATAATTAATTAATCTTTGTGAATTTATAATCAATTAAATTTGAATTTGTAATTAATTAGAAATTTCAACTTTATTATTAAATATAAAAACAAAAATCACCTTTGATAATTTATATTAGAAAGTTGATTTTAGAATTAAATTAATTTTTTAAATTTATCTTTTTTAATTTATTAAAAATATATTTTTACGATTGATTCATTATGATATCATATGATATCACTAGGCCTCATTATTAAATCTATAAAAAAAGAGCTTAAGTTTATAAAAAATACTAATTTATTCTCATCCCTGATGATGGTTCATATAATATGAACTAAAACATCTGTCTAAAACTAATACAACATTTTATTCAAAAACTCCCTAGCAAATCAATAAACTATAGAAATACTCTCTTATTAGTTGTATTGAAATCACCATCCTTTTTTGACCATTGAGGAGTTTAAATTATTACTTTAATCCATGAGATTGGTTTAACTAACCATTACCATAATGAATTTTTTGAAGGGTGTGACACGTTGACCATGCCTTGGAAGTAAAATTAAAAGTGGAGTTGAGTATTTAGATTTTTTTCTTCCTAACCATATAATAAATAGTCCTGCAATGTGCCCCCAGATGAAAAAGTTGTCTCTTGCAAGAAATTGATGATCATGGTTGAGAATAATTTTCTTTGAAGGAGGAGAAAACAACAAACAATAGCACCAGAACTACGCTTATTCTATTTTTGAATAAGCAATAACACTCTTATTATGGATAGCATGGGATCATATTTTTCATGGCATCATGCTGAGATGGAGGGGGAAATTGAAACCTCACTCCATTTACTTTTATAAAGACAAGAGCCTTACTTCTCCCTTAGGCAGCATTGGGACTATGTTATTAACCTTGTGTGTTTTCATGGTCATGTCCTAGCTGGCAAAATTACTTTTCTTGATTTTTCCCTTAAGATTCTGTGGTGAGCAACATTTGGATTAGCTAAGCAATGGTAAAGGTTTATTATTGTGACATTCTCTCTTGGCCTATTAGTTGTGTAGAGTCAATACCATGTATTATTGTGGTTATTATTGGAGTACATTATGTATAAGTGAATAATTGGAGCATTTGAATTGTTGTGTAAATGTCTTTTTAAACACTAGAGCATGAATTTTGCTAGAGAAAAATTATGTTATTGTTTTAACATTAGGATATTACTAGAAGTTGCTTCCCTGCATTAGCCAATAAAATAATGACGTTCTTGAAAGATGGAGACCATATTTTTATGTTTACATATTATTGTTAATATTTTTTAATATTTATTTCTTAGTGTTAAAGAGTGAATAGTGGCTCTATATGATCCCAATCAGGGGGTTTTGTTTATTATTTTTCCATATGATCCCTTTGGTAATAATATAGAGAAGTGATCTATTTGTATAGGTAGATGGAGGATGAATGTTGAGGGAGAACATTCAAGGTACATAAGCATTGCCAAATGGTCATTCCTCCAGTAGGTTCATGGTAGCCAAAATGTTGTTTTACCAAACCATCACCCTAAAAGATCAAGTGAGTTCTACAAAAGTTTCCTTATGTAGGGTTTTTAATCTAATATTTATTATCTCTTTTACCTAAAAATGTGACATGCCTTGCCACAAAGCCCTAAGTTCTTATCATTTTAAATTTGTATGGTTTACATGTCACTCTTAAGTGTTAATAATTTAGGGTTTTTTTACTATGTCCATAATTTCACTTGTTTTCCCCATCCTATTTAGAATATTTGTTTTGGCATTCTAAATTATTTTACATCCTTTTGTACTGAACTTTAAATTGGAATTAATACACAACCATACAACAATTACTTACAAGGTCTAGATGCAAAAACATACCACTTTTTGGATATGACTATTTTGGAGTCTATTCATAGCATCAATAGTGTATCAATTATTTTATTATTGTTGTCTTTAAAAAAAATTTGTTTAGCAGGAGACAAGTGCAACTTTACTACAAGTCCCTGTGCCTTGACAATGCAAATTTAATAGTTTAACACATCTGGTTTTGTGGGTCATTGTCAAAATTAATTTTAAAATTTTCTTACAAGGTCCGAGATCATTTATATTATTTTTGTAGGTCTCCACATTTGATTTGTAAAAACATACCACTTTTTATATATGGGTATTTTTAAGGATTTTATTCATAGCAACAAGAATGTATTAATTATTTTATTGTTTTTGTCTATAACATATTGTTATTTAGCAAGAGAAGTAGATAAGGTGTCAGTGTAACTTTACTATGGGTCCTTGTGCCTTGATAGTGCAAATGTAGAGGATGCCATGCATTTTTTTATCGATGTGGTAGAGAATTTTGTTTCCATTTGTGACGTGATCGAAGCAAGTTTATGGTAAGTATCGATTTCTAGTAAATTTAGGCATTTTTAGTGATTGCATTAATTTTTAATGTGTTGCATTTACCAAAATGGTGTTGGGCTGAAACCATATTGTCAAAATACTCAATCATAGGTTTTTGGACATAAGTCACCACCCCTGGAGTTGCCTCCCCCATTTCCATAGTTGTACAAGCACCATTTCCTCAACCATCACCTTTAGGGCCATTGGAAATCATTATGCTTACTTTAAAACTATTTGGTCACCTATATGTCATTCTATATGTTATCCAAAATTGGTGTTTAACAAAAGTGTTTCCATTTTGTCATCTCACTTGGTGATAGCAGCCACATGTGGTGAATTTTGGCCCAAGAATATGAAATATGATAATTTTTTTAATCTATTGTCTTCAATGGGTAATGCATGTAAAATATTTTATTCAAACATGCATTATATGGGCACTATTCCAACCTATTTTATTCTCTTTTGGTAAGAATACTCCCAACTTATGTTGAATTAGGAGCTTGATCATGAATAGTAATCGATTAAGGATTCCAATTTCTAAGAGTTTTTATCACCATTAAAAATTCATTATCTATGTTTTGGCATTTGGTTATTTGTGGTATAAAAATGTAAATGATGGTTTAGGATAAATTTTGAAATCATTAGCCATCTATTTAGTTTTTCCTTGTATTTACTATAACAATATGTTAACAAATTCTTTGAATTTTATGCCCTATTCTTGCATATGGATTTTTTATTCTTATTACAGCCTACAATTGTTCTATATAATGATACAAGTGTAGCTAGTGGTAAAAAATAAAAATTAGTTTGGCACATAAATACAATAAATTTAGTGCACAACCAACTAAATTAAAAGTAGCTAATGCACATTATTATCATGTACATTCAATGGAATGTTAAGAGTAATAAAATTATTTTCCTATCTACGTACCATCACCAACTAATGAATCAAGAGCCATCATGTGCCTTTGAATGTAGAATTCCATCTCTTAACAAGATTTTTTTGGTCTATTAACCATAGTCAAAGGTAAAACTTATACAGTTGTCGGATAGCATTTTTGTGTATTAAAAAGATAACAAAGCCAATGTATACATACTTTCAATGTAATCAATGGGTTGATCTACCTTCTCCAATATATTATAGCTACTCCCGTCAGAATATATCGTGTTAGACCACCTTGTTAATTTTGATATGTGAGGAAAGCTCAGTCTTCTATCTCTATATCTTTATCCAATCACATCTTTCAAATTTTATCTCTTTCCTATGCAGTTATTTCAACAAATGGTAGAGTATAATGTATATTCAAAGTTTGCTTTCCATTTGTAAAATCCCCACTGGAATCTACCTAGAAATGTGTATTTTTTAAAAATAAATATATATACTATAAATAGATCACATCATGAGAACCTAATCAAAGATCATAAAAAATACTCTAAGCATGATAACAGTAAATAAATCATATTACATCATATATCACTGATCTCTAATATCATGAGAACTCATCATAATATGGATATAGAAAGAAGTTACATTAACTTAGGCATGACTAATACAATTTTTCATCCATTACTATTAATGTATTATATATAAGTAATTACAATTCTTCATGACATCTAAATTTTTCAATAATAACTACAATACAATAAAATGTACATATAAGATACATGGCTCATCAGAGCATAGTTTTTGAACTCTAGTATTTATGGTAATCTCAAGTGTCATCTCAAAATTAGTAGTTATATGGGGAGGGAGAGCATAATTTAAGTGATTTTCCACACCAACCACAGACCAATGATCCATCGCACTGATCCCATCAAGGAATGGCCTTCCTTTCACAGATGAATAGATAGTGATGATGTAGAAATCTAGAAAGACAATCAAGTACTCATGTGTTGTATGATTTCTAAAAATTAAACATGTAGTGTATCATAGAAAACCTATTATATTTAAATATATCAAAAAAACATGTAAATCATACTCATGAAATGATAATGTCTCACTAAACATACTTTGGCCAGAGTTTTCTAGAATAATAAATAATAGTGATCTATAGATCAATCAAAATTCATACTCACTAGTTGATTGGATTGCCTTGATCTAGCATTGTGATGCTATTATGTCAGTGAAATCCATCTAAATCCTTACTCATTATCAACAATTCAATATTGGTTAACATAATTTAACCAATATTCATACAATTTACATCTTACTAGTAATCATATCACATAACATGCTAAACATATAAGTAATCAAAGCATACATTTATTCCATCAAATATATGAATTAATCTTACATTATTATCTATCCCATACTAAAAATAATGACTACAGTTAATATTATCTCGATAAAATACACATTTAACTACAGATTCTAATTACCACAATTATTTTACAAACATACTACATCGATGATAACCCATATTACCATAATCAAATATTTTAAACATAATTACTAAGTACCACAACCAATCTAATAAATTAGTCATAAATCCATGGAAACATAAATTCTATTTAAGAAACTAGATCTAACAAAGCAAGACCCAATTCACATAAAACATAAAATACTCCATTTTTAATATTTGTTATATTCTCAGGGGTTATATGCACACAATACATAAATCTCTATTACACATATTGTTATAGTTTATAACCACCTATGAAATTATAACCATAATTACATGCCCTTATGTACATGTATATGATAATAGGCACATTTATACCTATATTTCACATTAAGTATACCATTATTAATTCACAAATATGTAACTTATTCTAATGTTACATTTACACCACGTGTTTTGATTCACAAGTTATATATAATAAGCAAACTCATACATATCATAATAAAGACTACATTGATTTCTTTATCATACACATGCCTTAATAAAATAATTATAGTAATATTGATATACTAATCATATATATACACCCATAGTTATTAATATTCCTAGGTAGGGTTTTTGTGAGGTTACTCAATAGTTTTGATATCGAATTAGATTGACTCTGATTTATAATCTAAATAATCACCCTTAATCCTTTTTGAGGTTTATAAATATATTTTATCTGTCAAGTCATCATTTAATTATGACTACCAACTAGATATATTCTCTTTAGTTTTGATATAAAATCAATTCCATAAAAAATCTATCCAAATTTATATTTACATATATAGAGACGCATATACAAGAACTCATAGCTTATTGTTATTTATAAAATTGGCTATTTTTTGGGTTCATATAACAATACTCAGGTAAATCAACCCATTTAATGTAAATAATCATGGTTTTAATCTTTTAAAACTTTTTCCCTGATTTATATTACATACTAATACCCTTCTTATATAGTCTTTTAATATAATTAATCCCCTTTGTATAAGCTCATGGGAACTAAGCATTGAGGATTCAATATTCTTTTTTTTCTTAAGCCACCAAGTTATTGATAAATCATTATAATAAAATATATGTCCAAAAATAAAGAGACACACCTCTAAATATGGTGATGAATCAGCCAAAAGTTTGTAATTCCTGAACCTATGTAATGAACAAACTAGTATGTAAACTATATGTTTTCAACTATGCTCATTATTAAACTAGTATATAAGTGATATAACCAACCACTCATTAAATTGGATAGGAATAAAAAGTATAGTGATGCATTATATATTACATAGGTTTTTAATAAAATATACAGTGATACCATTCAACTGACAGTTGGTAATTGGTTACAATATAGGGAATTATATAGGTTGGAAATGAAACTACATTGACACTATTTGAAAGAAATTAATTATAGTGATGCATATATATTATATAGACTGTGAATTAAACTTTAGCAACCCATTATATATTATAAAGGTTGTGAATTAAAATGTGCATCAACTCATTTAACTCAATTTTTTGTTAAAATTAACACTGCTTACATTAATTTTCTAGATTGTGTTTTCTTTATGGGATGCCTTTCATAATTAGACAATTATTTAATCTCAACATGACTATTTATGGTGATGGATGAATAGGTCAATTTTATCATGGAAGTAAATTAGATATACATGCTTATTATGATAGTTAGAATTGGTCATGACACCATGGTTTATTCTAGAGGTCAATGCCAATAAGTATATATACCCATTTTAATGCATGAAATGAGAACACATAAGCTTTTCCTATGTATGGTTGGACAAAATTGAATGCAGGTCGACATCTATGTAAATTAGTGGATATAGTGTATCAAATATAAGGATATGATAATGAAAATAATCTCATTTATCCCTCATAATACCCTATGATAGGTCAAGTAATGTAATTTCTCTTAATTTACTCATTTCGTCATGTAAAGATATAGATATTAACAAAGCCAATATAGTGTTTTACATTAGATATAAGTAGAATGGATTTAGGGTGATGTGTATGTATGGATGAGCAAAATTTATAGATTTTACTCAGATTAACTAAGATACCTAGATCTATATTCTTTGCCAAAAATTTAATAAATAGCTTATTTCACATAGAAATTCAAAGGTTTTAGCACAAGCATAAACATCTACCTGGAAATTTGAATAACTTATCTTTGTTTATTTGTCCTTGCCAATTCTCCTTCTCCTCCTAACGCATCTTTCTTTCTGTGTTATATCATCTTTTTGGCTCTTTGTAAATCTCTCCTTAAAAATACTTATTTTCCTCCTTTCATAATCTTTGTTATGATGAGTAGGCATAGTCTTTTGTTTTTAAAATATTTTGTTTTTGTTTTTGTTTTTGTTTTTGTTTTTGTTTTTTATTTCATTTTTCTCATTATTTAATGTATTTTCTTCCTTTTTATTTTTCTTATTTTTAGACCAATTTATTTCTTGTTATCTTTTTATTGTTTTTTTTGTTTTCCTTCATCTTTTCCATTTTTCCTCTCAACTGGCTTTTTTTATTTTTTATTTATTAATTTATAAAAATACATAATTTTCTTAATTTAATTAGCATACTCTATTTCCATATACTTTTAATGATAATTTCTTAAATTAATAATTCATATTTAACTTAACTAAGAAAATCACATTTTTACTTAGCATTTAATGATCACACACGTTAATTATGCAAAATGAGTTGTATAAACCATTTAAACTATACTAGAAATTCATGAGCAACAACTATCTAATGCAAGAAGTAATTAACACACTATGTTACCCATTTCATTATGCAATCTCACATGTGCTAACTATTTTGGTGTGTGCAAGGTTCTAGTTGATTTATCTATCTTCATTTTATGTCTTCATCTATGACACCCTCTTCGATGATGATCTCCCTCTGTCATGATCTTAGGGATGAGTTCTCCTACATCAACCTCAGAATAATAAGGTAGTTACATCATATCAACATGATATACATACATCATAAAATATAACTGAAATAACACATCAACATCTTCATAATGTAAACATATACACTACCATCAACTCATATCAATGCAAACATGTAACCTAAGTAATATCCTACTATCCCATAACATCATATATCTCAAATCTTAGTCAAAATCAACCAAATAAAATATTTCAATTATAAATATCCATGGAAAATAAAATAATTTTCTTAGTGAGGAATCAGAATGTAACACCATTCCCATTTATGTTAGTAAATATTATTGAGATCACCTAGTTTATGCCTTGTATTATCTTGTAGGGCATTGTTTCCTTCTATTTGAGAGGGCACTCTTCCTTGAGTAGGTTCTCTTACTAACCTAAGATAGAGATATAATTTTTCTATGCACAATAGTTTACTCAAACCTATATTAGATGGGCATTATTCTAACCCATTTTATTCTCTTTTGGTAAGAATACTCCTATCCTATGTTGAATTAGGAGCATGATCATGAATATTATCTGGCTATAGATTCTAATTTATAAGAGCTTCCATCATGACTATAAATTCCTTATCTATATTTTGGCATTTAGTTAGTTGTGGTAAAATAATTATTTTATTATGTCTATCTCTTTAAAACTAGGTATGCATTCATGAAATTATTAATATATATAAATTTTCATTTTTTCTTGAATATAATCTCATATAATATATATTAATCTCAATAAATCTATTTCACTCTCATTATCCCTCTCTATAAGTGGTGTGGTACTTCCTTTCTCCTCCCCTCCAAGTAATTTATTGTCGCTCTTCTCATCCATGTCTTGGTTCTTAGGAGAAACAACCTCTTCTATTTCTATTAAATTCAAATCAAGCTCAGCTATTGATTTAACAGTGGGAGGAAAATATTCAACAAGTGCCTCTAGTTTAGTAGATCTAACACCCTTGCCTCTACTAATAGTCATTTATCTTCCACCACTGACAACAAGATTTGGGAAGTTGTTTGACTGATTCTTGATCAATATTTTATTCTTAAAAATTTACCAAATTCTAAATCTATTTTGATTAGGAATGGTGGAAAATTTTGATGTCATTATGAATTACATGGGAAAGGATTCCAGAGTTGCATAGTGGAGATCACGAACCTTAATTTTCCCTGATTATTTCTAGAGTGAATGTTATAAAAATTAAAAGATTTTATTGATTATGCTGACAGTCCCCTTCTCTTGGATTTGTCATTCCCCTACCTTTGTATATACTAACTTTGTTTAGGGTTTAGGCCCCTTAAGTATTTCTAGAGTGAAATTTGTTCTAAAAAAATTGAAGCTTCAATTAATTATGATGGCATTCCCTTTCTCTTAGATTTGTCATCCCCCCTACTTTGGACTGATTGATATGATTGCCTTCTATTTTTTGTATTTTTTAGTATGGAATATTAATAAAAATAGTACATTCAGAACCTGTTATGTTTTGTTTATGAGAATTATGAACTAACCATGCTTCCTTTGAAGGTATTACCTAAATTACCTTTGTGCACTCCAATTCAAGAGAAGTGTAGCAGTCTGAACTACTTCTACCCAAAATTGATTCTTGAGAATCTAAGATTTTTCTCTTTCAACACACATCGTGCCACTTCATCAAGGTTTGGTTCTTGAATTTTGAAACTCCATTCTTTCATAGTGTGTCAGTGTCTCTCTTTTTTTCTTACTATTGCATATTACCAACTACCTCACCAAATCATGGTGTGTCTTTTCAAGAAGAAACACATAGTAATATAACTAAATTCAAATATGCTTTATAATTATCTTTTTTCTTGGACTTATCCTATTAGCACACACCATCATCCTTGTGCTGCTATTTTACCCATTCTAATAATCCATGGAACACATTAGTTTGGGAAGTATTTTTCCTTTATTCTTTATGTTTGCTTATTTTATCCCTCTTAAATTTTTTTGTTGGTTTTTTGAGGGCATATCAGAAGTAAATTGTCAAATATCCATTATCCACTTAAATGATTTCTAGTATATGGTGGAAGTGATTATTTTGGTGTATTATATCTACCCCTTCAATTCCCATCTTTGGCCTATTTTGATTTAAGTCTATCTCTAAATCAGAGTCTCAACTTGGCCCCTCCATTGCCCATTAACTCATCATTTTATTGCCACATCTTGCAGACTTTGTTATGCATAGTTGTTACTAATAAATTCTTACATAGAGATGGTAAATTATTTTAAGGTAAAAAAAAGATACTGGGATACATTTCCTTGATTTCCAATTGATTTAAATAAAATGAGACAATTTTGATGTATTTAATAACTTTTAATACATTTTCTAATACAACATTGTCATAGAAATCAACTTGTATTTTAGTTGTAGTATAAATTTTAGGTACTTTTTATAAATGGAATGGTTGACTAATTGGACCATATATCTCAAAATGAGAAGAATATTATTTCATATGTTTACAATTGGATCCTTTGACATGTTCAATATTTTTTTTTAAAAATCCTAATTGCATTCAGATGGATATCTTGCTACTATTAGAAGCACAAAGGTGTATTTTTATAAATAGACAGCTAGGTGGGGTCTATTCAAATTAAATTCCAAGTATTCCTTAGTATCATGAGACTTCCATAAACATGAGTAATTTCACATAGATATTTACTTTCATAGTAATTTAAGTGGGTTAACAAGAGTTTGTTTTGTCTCTTTATAATACAACTTACATTATACTTGGCTAATGATTGATGTCTCTTTATGAAATCTATTTTTTAGTGGACACAACACGTGGGGTATGATGTGTTGATGATTTTAGACTAGTATTTATTATTAAATCAAAACCTCCTCCCTAATTCTATCTTTTTTTCTACATTAAAAATACTCAAAATACTCCAACACCAAATGTGAGCTGGAATAAGGTCATAATAAAAAAATGGTTTTCCTATTTTCATAAGGTTTTTGGTGATTTATTAAAATTTTGGGAAATGCTTTTTGGATATAGATTTTTATGGGGAAACAGTGATATATGTTACATTAGGACAATTGTATGAATAGTTTATTTTTTATTTTTTATGAATATGAGAGAAATAATAGACAAAGCCATGGTGATAGACCAAAGAATTTTTAACAAACAAAATTAATAAATAAATCAACCATAGATTATCAAAGTTTATTATACCATCATATTTATGCTTTTATAGACAAAAATTGAATGTATAGTCCATCCATATGTTTTTAAAAATGATCCATGTTCTAAATAAGGCATGTGTCATAGATAGAATGTATAACCAAACTATTCCAAAGCTTTGAAAATTTGGGCATCCATCCTATGGAAAAAAATTCACACAAAGAAGTAATTCACTTTTTGCATCCCACCATCGATCTACTATTATTGTAACAACAAATAAATTTTAGGGACTTTTTATAAATGCAATGGTTGGCTATATGGACTATATATCTCAAAATGTAAAGAATAGAATCAACATTATAGTACTGTAAATGTACTCTCAAATTCTTGATCAACACCTAACCATATACATCATTTGGTTACACAAGAATTCATGAGATTTATTTAAATCAATTTGTCTACACACTTATGTTATTGCATGCCAAGAGTTTTTTATCTTTTTATAGTAAAACAATTATACATTTATCACCACTGCCATATTGCTTTTCAATATTTAATTTTCTGACTAAGAAGAAAAGTGTTGTGAATTTGAATAGCATTTGTGAATATATTTCATGTACAAATTATGGTAAATGTTTGCTTACTTTTTAATGCATAATAATACATTTGTAAAATGTAATTTTACTTATTTTGTAATATGTTGTAGGGCATAATTGCTTACATTATTTTTTTGCATTGGAGTAAGTGGTTTGTTATTCAGGCTAAAGATACTACATACGGTACAAGTAATTATCTTACCCATATTTTTAGTAAGTTTGAAAAATAAATTTAAATGTTAGATCAAAAAACCTTTTTTGCTACCATGAAAAGACAAAGGGACAAGAAAGAAGGGAAAAGACCTATAGTTTTAGTAGACGTGGATATATATGAATGTCAACCACATACATTGATATCAAAAATTGATGAATCTTTAAAATACAATCACCTTTTCCAAGCTAATTCATTCAAATATAATGTAGGTGACTGTCTTTTTGACATAATTCAAGTATTATTGAATTTTTGTTACACATCAAATGAATTGTGTAGTGGAATGATATATTTATTTTTATCATGTTTAAACAATCATGACTCAAGTTCACAATGGTCATATTAATATGAATAACATTGTGATATGCTATACAATTTGAATGGAATACATGAAAAGAGTACATACCTAGAGAGAATAAGAATTTATGTAAATATAACAACTAATGCAAGTCAACCTAGACTATAGGGTGATACATTTTGAATTAAGTGGCTTGCATAGTGGCTAAACATATCAATTTTCTTGTGGTATTTGATGCAAAATAAAAAATACCTACATTTTAAGAGAGAATCATTCACTCTTTCATATTCGATATTGTTTCATGATATAAATCCAACTTCTAGACACTAAAAACCATTGCTAATAAGAATAATGCAAGGATATATTCCTCCAACTATACATAATAGGTTTTTAATTACATGTATGAAATTTTCATGCACATGGAATGATTTTGCAAATGAAATAATAAAATATCAGTTGCATAAAACAAGCCCATTTGTTGACAACTATGGAGAAAGCTTATTTAATGCAATAAGTTCTTCACTGAAGGTGAATTTGATGTGTTGTCACTATGGTATTATATTTCCTAATAATTTTCAAATGCAATTTTCATAGCAGACAAATATGTAATAGAATGCTTGGAAAAATTCAAATCAAAATTCATGAAACTTAATAGTAAAACCATTATAAATTGGAAATCATATATTAATATGTTGGGAATGCCATATGAACAAGATCAAATGGAAGGCAAATATTTATGTTTGCTATGGCTTTCAAAAGTATTACAAGTTAATATCTATAAATGGTTATAAACAAGTGCAAACATTCTAAACGTATATAATAACTGATCAAACCTAAAGCACATATACAATGTGATTGTATTTAAAATAGAGACAAGGCATATTCACTATGAGCCATTCAAATAAAACCATAAACAACCAATTGGACCTCATCGATCTAGCATCTTTGTCCATTCATTGAAAAAAATGCATTCAACACAAGCACATGGAATAGACAAATTCAAGACAATATGTATTGAATCAAACACAGATATAGTCTTCAGACCAATGCAAATTTTTAAGGCTACCAAAGTAAAACAATAAAAAAAACAAAAATTGAACCACCAATGAAATAACTTGAGTCATTTCATTTTCTAAAATGAGAAATTCATCAATAAAAAATTATATCACATGTAACACAAGAAAAGGCTAGTAAACTAGAATAAATTAACATTGTGAACATGTCCATAGTTACAACAATAATAAATAAACATATGACAATGTAATATCAATGATAACACATTGTCAAATGATAAATTGTACATCACTACATCATTTGAAATAAATAATATGTAAACTTAGAAATAGTGAGCATAAAATAAATATAGAGAATGATCAAGGGAGAAGGTCAATTACAAAATATCTACAAGTAATTAATGACACACCTACTTATTCCTTTTGTCTATATGAATGTTTACATTTCTATAAAGACCTCATTGATCTTGACAATAGTATCATTGACATTTTCTCTTCAATTAATGCTATATTATAATTTGATAGAAAAGAATTGGAAGGAAATATATGTAAAAAATGCAATCTAGCTATCAAAAATGGAAAATGCCCATGTTTGCCATGCCTTTTAGATACAAAGAAATTGATCAATACAAGCACTTCAAATTCTAAGCTCTTTGAAAGAAAGACTAGTTTCCATGCTTATGAACTTTGAAAAAATAAGGCAAATAGGATATAAATGAGCATAAATAGGCCTTCTTGTAATAATTATAAACATGCTTATTTATTTTGATCATATCCAAAAAGCATTACCTAGGGAATTTAAAAACAAAATCTGAATAATTAAAATTGTAGTGAAATGGAAATTGGAATATGACAATGCATATTTAAGCAATATGTTAGACCTGCATGTGTGATGAATAAATTCATTGAGATATGAAAAATGCATTTATATATGCTATAGGAAGTGACCATTGATAATGAGTGGCTAGATATTTTTTAGGATCAAATTAAACATAGAGCAAAAGACATTCAAAATGCTAAATATATTGACCAAGATCCAACTAAATTTGAATTAGAACCAATTACAGAATTAGTTGTTCATGGATTCCAAAATTCACATTCAATAAAAGACTTTGAAGAGAACATTATTGAAATAACACCATCTAAAGACTTTTATCTATTGGGTATTTTTTAGGATAGGCACTCAAAAGAAATGAACTTCCTATTATTTACTATGGTTGTGCCCAACTAGATGATGTTATAGAAACTTTTTCCTATCATAAAATTACAAAGTGGGAACCGTTACATTAACATAATGACATTAAAACTCATATTAAAAAAAAATCTTCAAAGTGATTGAACAAGTTTCTAGGTCTACATGGATATGTATAAGAAAAGGTGAACTAAAAGGGAAAACATTATATGCAAGAGACCTTATATAAAAGGAAATTTTAGAAAATATTTTGAAATATACAATAGGTTTTTACTTCTTGAAAAACATTCAAATTTCACCTGACTATTGATAAAAAAACAGAGAAAAACATATTTGCAATGATAAGGCAATTAAGGCTGCCCACATGTTTTTAAGACACTAACAAGAAAAAATCACATTTGAAAACCCATTTATGATGCATTATAAAATATTTATAACCAAAAAAAAATTCCAACATAATGATAATATATGATCAAATTATATTTATATAATGATAAGAAAGAATCCATTAATTTGCAACTGTTATTTCAATCACAAAATACACGCATTTAAGAAGATGATGTTGCAAAATAAATAGTTGTTAGTGACATTGTCTATTATTTTTTCAATATATAATTCCAAAATAAATTAAACTAATATGTTCACTTCATGATGTGAATACACAATGTGCCAATCTACGACCAATATTCAAATGCTGAAATTGAATAATTTGTGACAAAATACATATCTTGAAATTTGTCACTGCTTGATGAAACATTAATGCAAATGCAAACCCATCATCATGAACACACTTATAATAAGTAAAATAAATCATTATATAGATTCAATTTTGATTAGAACTTTTATAAAATACTGAATAAGATATTAAAAGTGTTGCTAAATTGTTTTTCAAATTGCTAAAAAATAAAAAGTATGAAAAAATGCAATGTTTGACATGTTATTAAAAAGGAAAAACTTAACTAAGTAAATGTATATGAATATATTAAGATCAATTACTACACACCATATAATTATTTTAAAAACACACCTAATATACATGTGGATAAACGCTTTTACAATTAGTGTTCCCCAACTTTGGTATGCGAATATAGATACATAATACATTCTTGATGCATATTCAACTACAACATACTGCACATATTATATGACTAAATTGGACTATAAAATAATAATGGTTTTTTAAAAATTCAAAGAAATATTGAAAAAATTGAGACTAAATTCCAATTTGTACAAAAAACTTGGTAACACCCTCCTTAACTACCAACAAATGTCCAACCGATAAGTAATAAACATAGTGTTGTCACTGCCACTACATTATGGTTCTAGGAAAATAATTTTCATAAACATATCACCATTGTAAAATAAAAAATTTGTTTTTAAAATCTCTAAATTGTTAGCATAGGATCATGACGACTCTAAAAATGTAATGTGTGCTTCTATGAAAAATAAATACAATGGAAGATCAGAATTTGTAGAACATGTATTCTTATCATAATATGCAACCTAATATATAGGAGTAACTAGAAAAATGAAAAGGAACGAAAAGCCACAAATCATATGCTATGTGAGGTACAATAAACATATTGACCCTAAAAAATACTACAGAGAAAAAAATGATGTTGTTCATACCATATTGAGAACCAAAAAAAACATTGAAAAAATAGTCCAAAACTTGGCTTTCAACTTACCTCACATATTTTGAAATCATAAAAAATACAGAGGCTAATTTCATAGTGTAATTGCAAAAAAAATGGGGTGACATTGACATTGCTAAGACACATATGCATAAAGTAAAAAATATGATATTTGACATTGAAAATGACAATAAATTTGATGAATGTTTTTTTAGGAATGACGGATGTGATATCGGTGATAATATGAATCAAATTACAAAAATAAAATAATAAAAACCCAACCACAAAGCAATTTAAAAATAAGTAATAAACCACTTATAATAAGCAAAGATGACTACTTCAATTCACAAAAACAATTGAACTCTAAACAACAAAAAATAATTAAAGATGTTACAATAAGAAAACAAATTTCTCTAAATGAAACAATTCACTTGTTTTTAATAGGGGAGGTGGAATAGGAAAGACATATACAGTAAAAGTATCTTACCAAGCACTATGTCATTTATACAATAGATAACTCAATAATGACCCTCTAAAACCCAAAGGCATTATCATTGGATATATTGGCAAAGCTACCTCCAACACAAATGGTGCAACTTCTCACTCCATTTTCATATTGCCATATAAATTGTCGAAAATACTTCCACTAGATTCAAACACTCTAGATATTGTTAGCAATAAGTACGAACAATTTTGAGTAATGATTATTGATGAGGTATCTCTAATAGTTATCCAAATGATTTATAACATAGATAATAGGTTACATGAATTCATGCACACATTGACAAAGCCATTCAAAAACTTGGTTGTCATTTACTGTGGTGATTTATACAAGACAACTTATTATTGACAATTGAATATTTAAACAGCCTAAAATTCAAAGTGAAATAATAACATACACATTTTGGGTCAAAAATTCCATATTATTTTAACTAAAACAAGTAATGAGGTAGGCAAATATCAAATTTGCCTCAATTCTAAACTGTATAAGAATGAACAACACAACAATAACAAACATTGAATACTTAAATCAACACTACCATATAAGTCCTCCACTTGACCCAACATTTTCATACCTATTTCATATAAACAAATATGTTAAAATTCATAACAACAAAATGCTCAGTATTTTGTAGGGACAAACATATATGCTAACTGCAATGGACCATATATAAAATAATGAAATAAAAAATGACTATATAAACAACAAAAAAACAATTTTTGCTAACAAGATAACTCTAAAAAAACATCTTGGTTGAGCTATCTATCAAAATTTATAATACACATGATGGCTTAATGAATAGTGTAGATGTAATTTTCCAATATTACACAATAACATCACCTAACATCGTATGGATACAATTACATGATGTCAACATATGGAAATTACAATGAGAAATAATGAGATGCTCATGCACAATAGAAATTTTTGAATAATACACTCTTATAACAAGAGTTACAAAAATAATAAATGGAAAGAAGAAAATAACAATGTGAGAGCAATTCCCTATAAAAAAATGACATGTGCAAGGACAATTCATAGGTTGCAAGGTCTAAAAATGAATGCTTTATCTTTTAACCCCATGGAATAAACCACTATGGACTTATTTATACTACGCTATCTCAAGTGAAAAACATAGAGTCACTGTACCTTGTACAAAGACTAACTAACCAAAACTTCATAGTCTTAGATGAAGTGAAAACTTAAATTTAAAGGATTGTAAACACTACACAATGGAATTTTTTATATGATGTTACTCAAAAAACCTCTAATTATTTCACCATATGCTCTTTGAACACTAGAAACTTACAAATACACTTCAAAAATATAATACATGATTACCAGCTCAAGGAAGCAATTATCTTATACCTACAAAAAACTCAAACAACAACAAGCCCAAAGAGTAAATTACTCACTGAAAACTTCAATTATTTTGCTGCAATGAATATTCACGGTATCTTGACATGTTTTAAGAGAATGAATTCATAACAAAGCATTTAACCATTTTCAATAAATAACATATAAACAATCACAATTGACTTATTTTTTCTAAATGTCAATACAAATATTAAATATCTATTTGGTGCCAAGAGCCCCTCTTGCAGACCTATTAACATTCATACAAAAAATTGCTTCAACTCTACTACCAAACATGAAAATCATTATAGTCGGTAATTTCAACATTGGTATAGCATCACTTTATGGCAAACCACAATTTATTTCTACTCCCAAGTGCAGTAACAACAAAGGCAGGTACCACAATAGACCACTTATATCAAGAAATAAAAAGTACAATTGAATTTATTTCATGCATACTAGACTAACCACAACATAATTTCAATTGTATTTAATGTTCAATACTAAAACAAACAACTTATATGAATAAATTAATTCAGACATGGACAAAGCATTTTACATTAGTAACGCATAATTTGAGAATGCATAATTTATGTTTACTTTCCATGAACTTATAACTCATGTCATTAAAATAAAACCTGCAAAAAATGACACATCCACACCAAAAAAATGGTAATCATCTATAATTTCATTATTATAGTCAAACTCTATTGTTAAACACAAATTATGTGTACTTACAATATCCCTTGTAATTTTGTTGATAGGGTTTTATCTATTGAAGAAATGGATGAAACCAAATAATCAAAAAGGTATGCATTTACAATTTTGTTAGTCAACAAAGGCAAAGTTCAAGAATACTCAAGTTATAGCAACACATTCAATCATTTAATACACCATGTATTTGGCATCCTAGTTGTTTTATTTTTTAGATACCTGATTCTAGATATTTTCTCTCATATTTTCAATTTCTAATTTGCATATGTTTATATATGGGCACAAGTTTTCACTCCCTTTCCAAGCACCATTTCCTTAGTTGTCAACTACAGGACCATTGGAAATCAATTTTTTTAATTTTAAATTCAGTTATTCATCTACCTATATGCCATTCTATAAGCTACCCAAATTTGGTGTTTAGCAAAGGTGTTTCCATTTTTTCATCCCACCTGTCCATAGTAGCCACATGTGGTGAATTTTGGCCAAATAATATGAAATCTATTAGTTTTTTTAATGTCTCGTATTCCATGTGAAATTCATGCAAAATATTTTATTCAAACCTATATTATATGGGCACTATTCCAACCTATTTTATTCTCCTTTGGTAAGAATACTCCTAGTCAATGTTGAATTACGAGCTTGATCCTGAATTGTAACCAATCAGGGATTCCAATTTCTATGAGCTTAAATTAGGGCTAGAAATTCCTTATCTATGTTTTGGCATTTGGTTATTTTTTGTACAACAATTATTTTGTTTTTTCTATCAACTTCAAACTAGATATGCATTCATGAAATTATTAATATATATAGTTTTTTATTTTTTCTTGAATATGATCTCATCTAATATATATTAATCTCAATAAATCTTTCAAATCATTATGGAAATTTATATTGTCAAATTTTTGATTTAATTTTAGCTATCAATTTATGTTGTGCATTTTTGACAATAATTTTTGTAATAAAATTTATGTTCTCAAATTTTTGTTGACAATTTTTGTTGTAAATTTTTATGCTATCAATTCTTTATGTCTAGTTATGTTAGATTAGATTTTATGCTCTTATCTTCATGGGGTCATCATGAACTATAAGTTCCCTTCCTATTTTTGGCTTGGTTCTTGTCCATCAGACAAATTCATTCTAATTAACATCTTTATAAATTTGTATTACAAAACACAAACATGATAGTTTATTTTTTACTATGTTTTATTGTGTTGTGTAATTTTATATCATGCATTCCCAAAAATGGAGAGAACATGCCCATAAAAATTAATGACATAAACAATTACAGAAGTGGACAAGATTTTGAAGGAGACATTATTTTTGTATACAAGATAATGCTTGATAGGCAAAAGATAAAAGAGTTACTTGAATCAACATGATAGACACAAAGGAAAAATGAAAATAACACTAAATATAGCTAATATATTGATTAAAAAAATTAACAAAACCTTATACCACAAAATTCAATATCTATCAAATACTTCTCAATTGCTCCAAAAATGACTACAACAAAGGCAATTCAAATTTTATATTGCTAGTGAATGATAACACCACAATAGAATGCATTAACCAATTCTACTTTTAATATATGTTGATTCCTAACTCCACAATACACCAAATTCTAATCAATATAGAACACTATGCCACTACTATAATACCATCCATCTATATATCTACACATAAAATAGGCAATCAGGTTATTTTGGACATAACAGATGGAAACTTGCCAATTAACACAACAAAGGTAAGCAAAAATTCATATATTGTAATTTTATTATAAAAAACACATTGCATCCTCTCCTTCCAAAAAAATAATTTCTTTTATGTTCTACAAATAATAGGCGTATTTGTTCCACACACTCATTCATGAGTATAATGACATAGAAATCAAAATACACAAAAAGGAACTAGTTATTTTCCTCTTCAAAAACCTATCAAAATAGACCCAAATAGAAGACACAACACTGTGGAGCACCCAATCCACATTTATCACTTCTATCAATGGCAAAAAGTCTTTCCATCACCTACAATCCTTCCTTGACAAAACAGTCAAGGTAAATTTTCTTATATTCAACTTTTTATTAAAATTGATTATTTTTAGGTGCAAAATTAGATTAAAGGAATTCATCAAGTCTCATCTCTCTAAGTGCATACCTTAAGAGGTGCACTGGGAAAGGGGTGGGTAGACCATTAGTGCTTTTTAAGATTATTGTCCCTTTTTCCACTTGCCATATACACACTTTTCTCCTAAAACCATTTAACCTAAGCTCATTCTTCTTAGTCTTACCCATTCCAATCACTTGTCATGCTTTATCCTCCTTTTTCTTGCCTTGACCCCCTGTCACTAGTTGACTATACTAGGTCAATTGGGTCAACCTTGTATAGTTTTCAGCCTCTGATTACTATATAAGGTTGACTAGGTTAACCCTATACTATTTAGGGATATTTTCACTTGGAGTTTTATTAGACCTTTAGCTAACCTAGTTCAGGCCCTAGTTATTTATCTCTCAAAAACATACAGGGTCGATTGGGTCAACCTTGTACAACTGACCTATTCAGAAGGATTTAGGGAAAGTTTTGCCTATATATACAAGTTCATTTCTAACCATTTGTAAGAAGAGAAGTAAATAAGAATAAGTACAAATGAACATCTACTTATTGACCATTCTACTTGAGGAATAAAGCTTAGGGTTTCATACTTTCTTTGGAGATACAAATCTTATCTTGTGAAAAATTCTTTTAGATGCATAGATAGGTTGTGTATCCTAGAGATTATTTATCTTTATTATCCTTACATACCACAAAAATCTCTTACAAATCACCTTGGCAAAGGGAGAGATTTAGGCTTGATGGGTTCGTCTTCAAAGGTAAGTATTCCTAACTTTATTTCTCCTTTATAAGAGTAGATAGATAATGTAGTTGTGTTTCTCTCCCATGAATTAGGATTCCATATAAATTGACTTGAGTATATGTCTTTTATGAATGTTTAGTTTAGTTTGTCTTAATTATAACCCCAACTTTGTGCCACAAGATTTGGTGAGCACTAGATTAAATTTACTTTCTTTTTTATTAGAATAGAGTGAACATTAAACCTAGGACTCTTGTAGGGTTGTTGCATGATTATGTTAGACTATAGGCTTTGTAACCCTTCCTAGCATGGTGTATTATGACAAGTAATTCCCTAATTGGGTCTAGAAAATCCCCATATTGGTCATGCCCATGCTTATCAAATTTATTCCCAGTCAAAAGTGTAGGTATGCTCTATCTTCTCCAAGCCAGGGTTGATTTATATACATGACACATTTCTTATTGCATATAGATAATAAATCATTTTGACTCATTACTATAAACTATATATGTAAGACATGTAATGTATTTATCTTTTATCTGATGCTTGAGAACATATATAATATATTTAGCTACTTATTTAGTGGACACATAATGTCAATAACAAAATCTACCTTTGATGGCAAACCAAGTGCATGACACTCTATCAATTGTAAAGGCATATTAAACACCTTTTGAACCTATTTAAAAAATTACAATCTAGTGGTGGACCACTTTCATCCCATGTAAGAATCCATAGCTCACTGCAATAAATGTAATAAATAATTCCCATACTTCTACTCACACTGATTGTTGTGCAATATAAAAATTAAAGCCAATAGAAACCAATAATGCATTACAAAAGACCAATTTATAGATGAATTGATGCCTACACTAAGGACAACAACATATGTAGATTATTTAAAAAACAAAAAAAGTGTGATCTATTTTCTATTAGAACTCATGATGCAAGACTTTTTCAAAATTGATAAAAATAATGTCATTATTCATATTGTTCCACAATTTAGCAACAAAGGTATGCAACTGACTAGAAATTTACCATTTACAAAATTTTGTAACTATTTTAAAAATACTCAACATTAACAACTAATTTCATTTCTACAAGTAATATTCATAACTACAATGCAAATGCTATGAGCTTTTTCTTATCCCAACAAAGTAGACATGCAAGCTCAACTCAAACCATAAAATCCCAATCCTTATAAACGTAAGAAATCTTCATATAATTACACTATGTGGATTATTTAAAAAAATCATATATGTATCAAACATTATGATATAAATTTCTTTAAAATATTGTCATATGCATTAGAATATTTCCCCCATTGGCTCTGCATTTTTTGGCATGATTGGTATTAACCAATAAGGCAATTTGTTAAAATAGTTCACAAGTTCTATGTATGTTTCTTTAAGGAATTTCCTTAATAATTGAAATCTATGATTTTATTTTTGTAGCATTCTTTATATTAAGAAACAAGGCATTTTATGAAAATAGCTCACAATTTTTGTGTATGTTCCTTTAAGGATTTTTGTTAATCATTATAGTCTACAAAACATTGCATATTTTAGGCATTTCATTAGATATTTCATGTGCCTTATGTCTAATTCTAAATTTTACAAATGCTTATACCTACAACATTTGATAAAGATATGCTTTTAATTATGCATTGATAGATTCCCTATCATATTTCAAACTTCATAATTTAGCACAACACAATCATGTTGCCATTACATGCACATTATTTGAAGTTACATCTACATCATACTATTAATATCTACATTTTAATTTCCATTTTATAGAAGTAAGATAGTGAATGTTTTTTCCTGTATGAACTTTTCTTCGTGCATCTATTATTTTGATCAACTTCTGAATTTGATGTTTTTACTAGCTAAGGTTCAATTTTAGAAAACCAAGATCCCTTAGAGTTAACCAATTACCCCATCCCAAATATCAAGTTATTTCAATCATTATAAGTAACAAAACATGGTTCTACTTATTTTAAATAAATATGAAGATGTGAAAAATCTCAAACTTAATACCTTTTCAAACCAGAATCTTCCCTTTGAAAATTTTAGTTAGTATTCTACCAACACCAAATATGCATGAGGAAGGAAAACAAAGCACCACTGATCCCTGCATAGGAAAGCCTATAATCCGAATATGTGTGTGTGTGTGAGAGAGAGAGAGAGAGAGAGAGTTAACACTTTCACATTATTATTACTTAAAATATATACTATATCTTTTTCAGAATTGGCACATACACCATTATTTTCTTGTATAATTGTTTGATCCTGAATGCACATTCACCATTCAAAATATTATCACTTTCATGCCTTTCATCACCATAAACTTACCTATAATATATCCCAAAGGTCAAATTCTCATTGTTAGATCCAGATTATAAACCTAATTAAACTTTCAATAATGTGAAAATTAGAAGAATAAATGCTACCATCAGTACTAGGTAAAGCATTTCTCCAACCCTTCCCATATTCACCTTCATTTTTATGAGAATCTCCATCCACTCCTAGAGGCATTAATATATCCCCCTACATAATTTCCCCTCCTAATATGAACTCTGTGACTTACCATAACTTAAGTTTTATCATGTTGTGGCTGAAAATCACATGCATCTCATCCCACTATAGATTTTTCTAACTAAAATATGTCCCCACAGGTATAAATATTTTAGAATATTTTAAAATGTAGTGTTAGACTTCTTTATTATAAGATTTTATTTCTAGAGTAGTTTTTAATATCAATCATGAATTAGTAAAATGATTAGAACAGCATGTGATATTTTACATTAGAAGACCCTTTAATTAGTCATAGTTAGCTTAATATTTCCTAGTCGCTAAGTATTCCCAAGCTTGATTTAGCTCTTCAGGAGAACAAACATAGTCAATTTTTGGTCTAGCTATTATTTCATAATAATTATGAAATTGCCATCAAAACTAATTATGAAATTTCAAGCCAATTCTTATTCTCTTGATGGTCATGTCATTTGGGAATCCAAGCCAATTCTAACTCCCTTGCACATGAAATACACTTAATTTATTGATGGCATTAATAATTTTCTTTTTGTAAGAAGAACTATGCATGACATTCAATAAAAGTGAATGAGTTTTGAACCACCATCACTTAGACTACCTCTATTAATGTCCTATAAGAGATCAAATTCTTCACTACCATCTACCTTTATAAATTTCAATCCATTATATATATATATATATATATATATATATATATATATATATATATATATATATATATATATATATATATATATATATAACCCTCTACTGAACCAATGTCATTTTTGATATTATCCAACCTTTAGCACTACACTGTAAAAAACTAGTATCTAATATTTTGGTGTACAATTTTATAATATTAAAGTTATACTATTTTATTACTATTATTTCTTGTTCATCATGTCATTCTATAATCCAAGCCAATTCTAACTCCTTGGTAGACATAATACACTTCATTTACTGATGACATTAATAATTTGCTAACTATTGCAAGAAGAATAACACCTGACATTCAATAAAAGTGATAGAAGTAAATGTGAATGAGTTTTGAACACCATTAGTTAGACTTGCTTGAATTATTTCAAGAATACAAACTATGTACTATGCTTTAAAATTATATTTAATAAATTATTTTTCATTTTTTAATTCCAATTTAGTGTAGTGTTTATGTGCTGCTTTCTGTATTTGTATTTATATATCTCATAAAGATACTTATTTAACATGATTCAGTGTAATATTCAAGCGACTAGGATTTGGTGTAGTATTGAAGCAATTGGAGTACTTGCAAGTGGAAATTATAAGTTTATAATTTCATATTAGATTATATGACAATGCTACAGTTTGTTTAAATAAAAAAAAGACATTTTAGTTTTAGCATGCATAACAATTTTTAGTTCTGACTGTCTCCATGGTAGCAATTTCCACTTTAGAAAAAAAAACATATTTTCATTTAGAATTGTCTTTGTCTCCATTTTTCCTCGATAAAAATGGTTCATAGTATCCTCCATGATTGGTAGTGTAAAATGGTAATAAATTCTAGTTTTAAGTTTCTAATTGTTTAACAAAATAATTTATTTATAAAACCCATGCTTTTTTCTAACCCCATTGTACATAAAATAGCCTGCCAATAGTTAACAACATGCAAATAGTTAGGTACTAAAGTTTCTCCATGATACTTGTTTTAAATATTAGATCTTTTGTCTAGTTTGTATATGTCAAGAACTTTTGATAGGAAAAAATACTTTTTTGTAGACTATAGTTTTTGATTTACTAGATCAACTTACTTGAGAGATTAGATTGTTAACTTCAACCAATTAATCTATGAAGTTAGAACAAGTGGCTTTTTGAACTAAAAGTAAGCAAGTTTAATTGTATTGGGGTATTGGTTAATTAAATTAACAATGATCTAAATTAGGCTTTCATTAGTTTGTTGATTGGCTTATTAACCTGGACCAATTAACTTATGAAATTAGAACAAGTGGCCTTTTGAAATAAAAGTGAAAAAGTTTCATTGTATTAAATTAAAAATGATCCAAATGAGGCTTTCATTAGTTTGTCAAAGCTAATTGATAGGAACAAACTATTATTTTTGTAACTTCGGAAATGAAACCATATTGGTAGGTTATTGGCATTGTCATAGAGTATAAATCACTATGGATTAGTACTCATAGAAGTAAATTTCCAAATTAAGGAAATTTTTTAAAATTGGACAAGTGTTCAATTGCAAATGGGCATCATTAATTGAGATAAATTTTTAATTAAGTAAAATCTATGTTGTCCAAAGATTAATTAGTGATTCTAACATGGACTTTATGGAACTAATAAATGTAATTGAGAAATTAATGATATCATGTTGTATTCTTGTATCATGGGATAACAAACTCAAAATTGAATAATATAATTTGAGTTGCATTGAATATATTAGTTTTTTTATGGTACTTTAAGTAGATTAACTTATTTAAATTCATGATATCAATCAATACTTATGTGTATGATGACCTTGTTGTCTATGTGTACTACACCTACATCTATGAGCTAGTAATGTTATGAGAGAAGAACAACATAAGTACATGGTTACATGAACCCTTTAGTATGTAGCCATATCCACAAGTAAGTAAAATGTGTAAGAACATGGGAATAATGTTAGGTACTTCTAGTCATTAGATATGTACATTGATGCGAGTTGTATATTTTAAGGGTTGATGAAACTACTAATTATAGTTTAAGGAATGAAGTTATCTTTATATTACTCATGAATAATCTTATGAGATAGTATATCTAGGGTAAGCATTCACATATTAGGAATCCAAGGTGATAGGTGTTGTTGAGAGCATGTAATTCAGTCTTGCTTATTAGATTATGAAGCTTTTATAAGATAATTGTTTTAACCTTTTAGGGTTTAGATTATGTAAATACTATGTTTGATTAAATGGTTAGGTATTCTAAATCATGGAAATAATATGCATAAAATATCCATTGATCTGTTAAAGATTTGACTAGATTTGACTTTTCTAAAAATAGTAATAAATATGTGCAAATAAAGACTTATCTAGAAAACACCTAATATAAACAATCTAAGTGCTAGAAACTAAGATAGGACTAGGTCTGAGTGTCATCAACTAGATACCTATATTATAATCCCTCTTGGATAGTATCACCATATTTGGACAGAGGTTTCATGTGGTTGTAATGTCTTGATAATGGCACTAATGTCCTTTATGTAGGACTATCCTAAAATTCTAGGTGCACCCATGTCTATTTTTTTGGTTCCATTCCTGCATACATGAAGTTTATAACTTTGTATTGTGCCTATAATAAATGATTTATGATATAAACCCTAATCCTCCTTGTAATTATGGCATGAGCTAAAAAGTGTGTTCATTAGTAGGATAGGCTAGACATCCTCAACACCTAGTTATGAATAAAGTTTCCTATATACCAATACTCCAAGGAGGGATCAAACTTGATGTAATTCTCCCCATATAAGTGTTGGTGCAAGTGATGCTAGTATGATAGTGGCCTTGAGTGCCTTGAGAGTGCTTGAGATTGTAAATCTAGAAAATGTGAGCTTAGGATTGTTGTAGATGGTAGTATGCAAAAGTAAGGGAGAATAGGGATTAATAACCTTGATTTGATCAAATTATTTTGTGTTTGAATAGGTATTTTTCATCTAATATACATCTAGTGGATAGAGGGCTAAAAGTCATGTATTTATAGTGTTTTGTTGCTTGTGTGAGTAATAAAAGATGTCTAGGCCAACCTTAGGAGGGTTTTACCTTTGAGAATCTATTTGTTTATGAAAGATAGGTTAAAGGACATAGGCACCATTTTTTGGACACTAGCATCACATGGCTCTAGTGTCCTTAATGTGGTGCTAATGTCCAACTAGAATAACACTAGGCACAAAGGGCCAAGATTGGGAAATGAGGGTTTGTAACTACATTTGAGCTGACTAGGGATGCCTGTGGCCCAAACAAAGGCTCTAAAAGTATGATAATAGGATCTATGATAGGTCTAGGGATAATCTAGGAATAGGTAGTCTCACGTAGCACTCTTAACACTCAAATACCACTTTTAGGTGATTATACCTTTCCCCCTTTATAATGGAAATGTATCAAAGCAAAATGAATAGTATAAAGGAAAAAGAAGTGTACCTGGACTTACCTAGGAAGTGAAGCTCATGAAGTTGATTCTGATTATGTGAATTTGGGTTTGCATATGTGAAGCATGATCAAATACATGACCTAAAAATTAAACATACATAAATTAGTCCTTACTTAAGAGATATTAAAAGTAAAAGACTATACTAAGTAAATAACTAACTGAGTAAAAATGATTAAAGATATGGGAAAGAAGAAATAAATAATTACACCTTTTTGGGTATATAAACCAATGCATGAACCTGGTGACAACCTCTATATGTGTGTGTATATTAATCAATCATTAAATAGATTGGATTGAATATCTTGATCAATCCTCATGTGTAGGTGGCTCAATCACTCAATCTAATTTTAACTCCATCATTACCCACCCCTGTTTGGTGGATCATGACTTGTGAATAACTTAGATTTGACTAATAGTGTGTCCAAACCTCTCATGTAGGTTGATCAAGAACTCAATTAAGATATTACTCCATCATTACCCACCCATATGTAGTAGATGAATTTGAAATTGAACTATGTAAAGTATTAAAAATGTCTAATTGAGTATATCTAACTATATATGTTGGCTCCACAAAAGTACAATAGGTAGCTCTAGGCCACTCAAGAATGCCAACCACTATAGATGGATTAAGGCATGAAATTGGTGATAACTTGGAATATGATGTCAAGTGTATATAACATAGAGAATGGCATGGAATTTACCATTCTATCTGATTAATTGGTGTGTAACTGAGTAAATGAAAACAATGTGGTATTTGATTATATTAATTTTAGACTTAGTTGTAATAATTGTATTTGAGTATTTGAACTAAATATGATAATGGTTAATGCTAGCATGATGCCCCTAAGTTGAGAAATTGATATTAATCTGAGCTGAGCTAATGTGAATCTGAGTATAAATTGAGTATGACTATCAAACCTATAACTAGATCTGTACAAACCTATACTATATATGGTGTAATGTTCTGGCCAATATGAGTTGTCCCAAAAATGAGGCAACTAAATAGTATCATCACATCTTGGATAGTAGATCCATGTGGTGCTAGTGTCCCTATTTGGGTGTTAATGTCTTTTTGGTTTGAATTTTATGTCACTGTATTACTTTTTGAGTCACTATTTTCCCTTTATGTTTACCTGTGTTTGATTTTTTTAAATTGATACTATGTGCTAAAAAATGTTTAGTGAGTGCAATATAGGACCCTGATTTCTATGACAAACCCCCTCTTTTAAGGGTAGTTATTGAACATGTGTAATAACTATCCTCAAAATAAAAATATCTATAAAATAATGTGCAAACATAACATTAGAATGTAAGATAATATGAGCACAAGTATGAAATATAAGATGTATGTCATGTCTATCATTGCACAAGGGTGTCAAGATAAATGTAATTAGTGTATGTAACATAAAATCTAAGTAGAACTAAGTAGCTACCTAGTGGGATGGGGCATGATATCCATCATGACACCCATGTAGGAAGGGTAGATACATGAGGTCTCACATGGCATCAAAAACTAGTGTGTGTAAAAAGAAAATACGAGGGTCATAGTAATGACACATACAATAAAACATACATACAAAACACTTGACACATGCAAAATAGGCCAAGGGGCCACAATACAAGGGACATGGGCACATGTCACTAAATATTATAAAAGAATACATACAAGGGCATCTTAAAATATCCACATATATAAGCAACAATCAAGTTGGCTTTGAACCACATAGAAGGACATGTTCAAATGTCTACATACACAATCAAGAAAGCACACATAAGGACATGGGCACATGTCTAAAGAATATATACTATGAGTAGAAGTAGCATAAATAAAATAATAATGGCATATTTAAATGTCATCAAATAGAATAAGAAAATAAATATAATCAAGTCTAAACTATGAAAGCTAAAAATGAAAGCATGAATGAATGTAATATAAATCTATGTAGAAGCTATGATGTACATATGTTGAGTCTAAAATAGTGATAGTTGATAATTTTTTTGAATAGGAGTAGCAATGATTAATATCAAGATATAACAATGATAAAAATGGAATGTATAGAACATAAAGATAGAACCTGGTAATATAAACTATGCATAGGATGCCCCAAAGTGGGTGAATGTTTCAAATAAATAACCATGAATTGGTTTATATGCCCCTAGTGGGTAGATAGTAGTATGTTTGGATCAATGTAGTGGACCTGATTCTTGTATGCAATCTACAAGCACTCAAAAAGAACAAGTGAATAATGTATTATGATAAAACTGACTATACTAAGATAACATATGTATTCTCTATCAAATATATGAAGTGTAAACATATCAATTCATACAATATGTAAATTTTTCATTTTTTGAGTAATTATTTGAATTTTTTTGTGTGTTTGAAATGTTATATTGTTTTCATATTTTATATAAATAAGCTATGTACAAGCAATGTGAAAATTAACTTTGTACAAGGAGAAAAAGAGAAAGAATGTATAAGAAGGGATAAACCATACTAAATGATGAGTCTCATGAGAAACTCACTATCACTATGACCTATGTCAAATAAGGGAATTATGATCATGCATGTGGTGTGGAAGGGTAATTATGATCCCATGATCTGCTATACTAAGTAATCTATAATTGTATTTATATCTACCTATGTAGTGGTGATAGGAATTTGTGGCATTGACTATGGTGTGCTATGAATTGTAGGGGTCTTAGGAACCCATCTGGTATAAAAAGTTATAGGTGACATAGGTTCCCTATGATGAGAACCACAAAAACTCAATAATAATGATCTCAACAAAAAAGTGAGTGGAGGAAGGCCCTCTAGAATCTATGACTTATCTCTAATGTAGGGATCTCTCTAATAATGGTCTCCATGGGAGAGTATGCATACATGTAAATACTATAGGAATATACCTCGCCTGTACAAGTGTCTCTACTAAACTTTGTGATATATCCATAAAAACTATGATCTAAATTGTAACTTATAATTATGTTATATCTAGTAGCTATGCTAGAACTATAACTGGTGACTATGATATAACTTCATGTGTAATAGGTAAAGGATAATCATATGGAAGAGCCTCAAATTTGACCACCTAATTTATGTGTTTGTATTTTAGACATCTATGCATTTTGGATGGGATGGCTCTTAGTTGTTATAACCATGGCCTATCCAATAACATATCAAACATGCATGTACTATGTAACATTAAGAACTAAGTGGTTATATGTGCTAGTCCAACCTATAATGGAAGCATAATCTCCTTGATGGAGCTCTGAATATGGCCATTGAAATGACTAATAACTATGTTTATGGTGAATATATCTTGCTCTGAATAACCCAAATGCCATAAAAGTGTCATAGTGCATATGCTAATGCTTGATCAATTATCAACCATAACACTTTGGAGATTATGATGATCTATGTATGCTTGTACAAAGAGTGCATGTAATATGTATCATCATCAACAATCTCCTAGTCTGAGAAGGTTATGAGTGGTCTCACTATAATTTTAGTGTGGTACATGCCTATAATGTTGTGCAATGGGTTTGCCTCCTCTGTAATAGTATCATATGAAGTTGGTGGTGTATGTGTTTGGTATGTATAGTGAACACCTAATGTGCTCCCTACCTCATTTTTTATGTGCTTTAGAAACTGATATGAGAATATATTTAATGCCTTAGTTTCTATTTTTTGTAATTTTGGTGCTTTTGTGGGTGTACCCACAATAGTATGCTAGCCTCAATCAAATCTTGTATCTAATGTTTTAGGATTATACATATGTTTGTTGTATGGCCTGATACCCTATGATATTTAGAGAATGCATTGGAATCATGGTTATTTAGAAGATGTCATGGCATATCAATCTCTTTAAGGGGAGAGAGAGATATGAAATTGCATTCCAAGAGCTAGTATAAAACCCATGTCAGTAACTCTAGAATGTTGGTGAAGATTCAATGTTGAGGAGTGGATAAAACCAATCTAAGATATGGATCTGAAGCTACATTAACTATGGAATTTTAATCACTCTTGTTTATGGTGGCCCTTACCTTGTATGGAGGCTTATTTTTACTCTTAGTAGTTGACTCTGATTTACTGGTATACTTTAGTTGTCCCATTGATAAGAGCTTGACCTCTCTTTTACTATGTGGTACAAATCTATCAATGTCAAAAACTTATTAAACAAGATAGCTTTGTGTAATGATAGTAAAATAATATATTTGAAGAGTTCTTGAAGTTTGTTATTTTTCATGGGGCTAGTCAATTTATCTAATATAGTCTTGTATCATAAGATATATTATACAATAGGTTCATTTAAATTTTGATTCAACTATGTAACTTGGGCATATGATATCTTGTCATTGATATTGATGGAGAAGTGTGATAAAAACATGTCTTCCAAAGGATTGAAGCTGTGATAGATTGATTTGGTAAGTCATAAAACTATTGTAGGGCATATTAATTTAAACTACATGGAAACAAGTTCATGAGAAGCCAATCATTGGACACATAGTCCAAACATGCTACATGAAAATCTTTGAGATGGTGCTCTGAGTCACCCTTGCCATAATATTATGTAAGCTTAGGTGCCATGAATTTGGATGGAAAGGGATTTATCACTATGTGATGTGCCAAAGATGTATGTAAGAGAATATTATAATTCAAGGCATGTGATGGCCTAATGGTTCCCTTATCAATATGTAACACCTTAGCCTACAGAGTAAGAACATCATGCATAAGTGATTATACATCTAGAGTAGAGGAACTAGCCACAAGAGGTGTAGATATCATTGAAGGTTATTGAATTAAAATTATTGGTTGTGCTAGATGAGTTGGCCCCACTATAGGTGTAATAATGTTATTATCTAGGGGATTTGAAGATTGACCATTGTTTGATTTTTAGAGTTCAACCTAAATAATAATGATGATGTCATCTTTCACATCTGCATGTTTGGACATGAAATCTTGCAATTGTTTCTTATCAATCTCATCAAATTTATTGTTGAATTCTACCATTGTAGTTTGAGAAGTATGAAAAAAGTTTTTGTATATTTTGAACCTTTAAATAATTTTAATCTAAGAAGGATTGTAAAAAGAAAATATTAAAACAAATTTGAAATTTTAGAGCTAAAATATGAGCATAGACACAAAAAGGATACAAACCCTAAGATCATATAAGTTTAGGGTTTGAATAATGTTTGAAGTAAGTTAAATTCACCAAATGTTTTAGCTTTTTAAGTTTTAGCTTATGTATATACTATGTTTGATTAAAAGGATGATTAGTCTAAATTAGGGTAATAATATGCATAAAATAAAAACTAATTTATTATAGATTTGACTAGCTTAGACTTTCTAAAAATAATAATAAATATGTGTAAATAAAGACTTATCTAGAAAACACTTGATATGAATGATTTGAGTGATGGAAACTAAGATAGGAACATGTATGAGTGTCATTAATTGGATACCTATATCATAACCCCTTTTAGATAGTAGCACCACATTTGGATAGAGGTGCCATGTGGCTCTAGTGTCTTGATAATGGTGCTAATGTCATCTATGAAATATTGCCCTAAACTTTTGGGTGTACTTATGTCTATGTTTTTGGGTTCTGTTCCTACACACATGAAGTCTATAACTTTATATTGTGATTGTAATAACTAATTTATGATGTAAACCCTAATCCTCCTAGCAAGTATGGAATGAGTTGAAAAGTGTGTTCATTAGTAGGATAGGTTGGAAATACTCAACACCTCACTATGAAGAGAGTTGCCTACATACCAATACTTTGAGGATGGATCAATATTGATGTATTTCTCCCCACCTAAGGGTTAGTGTAAGTGTAATTGATGATAGTGTGATAGTGGTCTTGAGTGCCTTGAGTGTGCTTGGGATTTTAAATCTAGAAAATTTGAGCTTAGGGCTATTGTAGATGGTAGTATGCATAATTAAGGTAGAATAGGGATTAATAACCTTGATTTTACTCAACTTGTTTCATGTTTGAATATGTATTTTTCATCTAATATCCATCTAGTGGATAGAGGGATAAGAGTCATCTATTTATAGTGTTATGTTGCTTGTCAAGATGATAAAATATGTCTAGGCCAACCTTAGGAGGGTTTTACCTTAGAAAATATATTCATTTAGGAAATATAGGGTAAAGGACAAAGGCACCATTTTGTGTAAACTAACACCACATGGCTCTAGTGTCCTTAATGTGGAACTAATGTCCAGTTGGTAGAACATTGGGTAAAAGAGCCTATGATAAGGAAATGAGGGTTTGTAACTACATTTGAGCTAACTAGGGAAAATTGTGGCCCACATGAAGGGTATAAAAGTGTGATAATAGGATCTAGGTTAATTCTAAGTCTAAGTTAGGATTAATTAGTCTCAAGTAGCACTCTTAACACTCAAATACTAGTTTTAGGTGATTACATTTTCAGTCTTGCATAGTGGATTATGGAGATTTTATGATCTAATATATTTTTTTAAGTTTTTCCCTTGTTGAATTAGATTTCTAGCCCCTATAATGATATCATCTCATGGAAGATACTCTTCATGAGTTCTTACAGAGAACTACTTATGGCCCTAACTCTTAGGAGTGGATATGTAGGCTATTATGTTGAGGTAGGGCATTAAATCTAAGTCCCTAGGATAGATTAAGGTTGGAAAGGTTACATAGAAATAATGTGACTATTTACATCTATTATTACCTTTGGCATGTGAGTTGTGTTGATGTGTTGTGTGTATCATGCCATGAAAGTAGATACATGATGGACAATGCAAGTTTTGAAGGTTGTGAACTATTTTTTTATAATAAAAAATAGGTGCATTTATTCATGTATTTTAGTCATGTAAAATTTTATGCATGACATATGAGATGCTCTTACATTACACACCCTGATAACCAAAATGTGAGAAATGGCTCAAAAATTTAAGTTCACAAGATCGTACCTATAACGTCTTATCTCGATGAGGTCTTATCATGATGCATCCTCTACTATGTGATACTTACACTTCATTAGGTACTTATTATATTCCTTCTAGTGTGCCCTTCATATTAATTTAGAGTCTAAAATAGCCTCTATTACTTCTCTCTATTTTACTTTCAACTGTGTATTCCACTCAAGGATCTACAGCTTCTCCTCTTCTTTCTCTCATTCTCTTTTCACTTCATATAAGATATATAAATCTACTATGTTGAATATGGGTGATATATCCATTGCTTATAGAAACACAATATCATACACATTAGTTGAAATATTAT
This sequence comes from Torreya grandis, assembly GCA_037957365.1. NCBI lineage: Eukaryota > Viridiplantae > Streptophyta > Pinopsida > Cupressales > Taxaceae > Torreya > Torreya grandis. The sequence continues at coordinate 485,698 of JARHVA010002486.1, forward strand.
GCAACACTATACATGGTCCTATCTTCTTTAGTTTAATCTTGTTTCAAGTTCCTTGTGAAGACCATTATTTGCATAAATGTGTTAACATAATGTATCCTACCTCAAAATCCTTTATCTTGCACCTCTTATTCATGCATTGTTTATAACTAAAATACTTTGTTCAAGTTTCTCATTCACCTCTTCATGCAATCTTTGCATATATTACACATAGTATTTTGAATTTGCACTTTTCCAATTCATTTATTTTAACTTCCTCGACTCTTCTAGGATCAATTCTAAAAACAATATATAAAGTCATTTTCCTAATGTTAAATTTCACATAATTAGTATATCAAAATTTGGATTACACTAATAACATGTCCCACTATGTTAGTTTGTATCCTACTAGACATCTTAGTAGATCTCCAAAGATTATGTTGTCAAATTCAATTTGTTCATCAATTTGTGGATGGAATGCAAAACTAGAATTCAGCTTTGTTCCCAATTTTTTTCAAAGCATGCACCAAAAATGGCTTACAAACTTAGTATATCTATCCAAAATTATATTACATAATATCCCATGTAATCTCACCACCTCCATGAATAATAATTTGGTGATGGTTGTGGAATCATTGGTATTCTTATATGAAATAAAATGTTTCATATTGGAAAATTGATCCACCACAACAAAAATGGAGTCATTACCTCTTTCCATCCATAGTAGTCCAAGAAAAAATTCTACGCTTATGTCCTCACATGATCTCTCTAGTAAAGTCAAGGATTGGTAATAACCCATGTCATGGTTTATCCCCTTTTATAACTATAAAACATGACACCCTTAAATGTATTTGTGTAATTTATGCCCATAATGTTCTATTAATAACTCTCATACAACAATGCCAATGTATTTTAACCACCAAAATGTCCTACTTGTGCCTCACTATGGTTTTTATTAATTATTTGTTTGTGCATATATCCCTTGGATATACATAATTATGTTCCTCTAAAAATCACCCATCCTAAACTAAATAATATATCCATGGTGTCTAATCCATGGTTGCTATGTCCATTCCATATTTCCATGCATCACAAAAATATTCATCTTTTGGGTATAGCTATTCACTCAAGCCAAACCCCATTACTTCAATTCTCATTTTGTTTATCACCAATGATCTCATACTTAATGTTTCTAAATTCATGTTTTATTTTACACTCCTATGCTTGAGCATAAATGTATAGATCTGTAGATGCTCTACCCACTTCATATGCCTCTAGTTTAGCTTTCCTTGACCGTTGATAAATTGTAGAGATTAATAGATTGTGTACAATATAAAATATTTTCAAAACAAATAATTCCTCCAATAATTTATTGATTACATGATGGCATATAATTACTTTTCATAGACAAAATATCTATGCTACATCTCATTAAAATTATTGCAAAAGTAAGTTATAGGCGTACCCTCTTGACTTAATATTATGACAATCATTGTTCCAATTGCTTGATATCCACTTGGAAAACTTTATCAAAATTTGATAATGAAAACACTTTATCATAATATTAATATTTTATAAACTTCACTTTAATTTCTTTCTCTAGTTGAATTCCTTGTGATCTTTTTGCATCATCTCTGTAGCTTTTGTACATGTCCCACTGAAGTTTCTAATGAACTATCTATATAATCTCGCTAGACCATGAAAACTTTGTGCTCCAAATGTACTTATTAGTTATGGACACTATAATATTATGTTCACTTTATTAGGGTCCATTTTAAATCCCTCCTTAGATATTATGAAACCCAAGTATACCAAATTTTCTTTCATGAAGTTGCATTTCTTCACATTGACTAGAAACTTATCTTCACCGACATCTACAACACATTCCACATATCCACCCAATGTTCTTATCCTATTATAATAAATAACATAATTCCATACAAGTATTAAATTATATAATTATAATATTTTCAACACTTCATTAATTAGTCTCATGAATGTACTTGGTGTGTTGGTTAATCCAAATGACAAACTAACCACTCATAAAGTCTATTTTATCTTGAATGCATTATTTCATTTATATCCTTTGTGGATTATGGTATGGTGATACCCACTCTTTAGATAAATCTTTTTGAAGTACCTTTCACCACTAAAACAATCCATCATTTCATCCATGTATGATAATGGAAATATGTACTTGATCGTGATCTTGTTAATGGTTCATGAATTTGTGAACATATACCATTATCCACCTTTATTAGGTGTAAATATTATAGGTACTATGTAGGTGCTTAAAATTTCCCTCATTATCCATTTATATAATAACTCATGCACTTGCCTATGTAATTCCTCATTTTCCAATGGCATCATCCTATGCACAACTTTGTGTATTAAAATAAATCCTAGAATTAGATCCATATGATGACTGATGTTCCTTATTAGTGGTATTTTTTCTAGAAAATCACTCAATATAATGTTTATTAACTAATCCAAAATATCTTTTAATTCACATGGAATTTTCTCTTCATTTTTTTGGCTTCTAAAACAACATCTTACACCATCTTTGGTATGAGAACACAACACGTCATCTCTTGCACCAATTCTCTTAGGAACTCTTTATCTAACACCATCAATATTTTCATGCTAAAAAAACTGTTCCCTCTTTATTCCTCATATTTTAGGGGACTTAAATTATATTTCCTCTTATCCTTCTCCAAGTAATAAGTTACCTTACGATCAAATGCCAAGTCCTCCCTAACATTATATGGCATATTTCCATTGGCATCACATCACACCATCCCTCTTCCTAGTATGTACCTTTCTAAAATTTCATGAAACATTTATCATTAAACAAAACCTATTGACTCTTTTACAACCATGTCACTTTATATGGGTTCAGGTGCACCACTATCCTCAAACTCAATTTCTCAACCATTTTTTTGAGACCAATTTATATTTTCTACCACTATATAGTATTACTATGTAACATGTACCTCCCGACTTACATATCATCTAGAATTAAATTTTCATTTGAATCAATTCCTTGTCTTCCCACATAAGTTTAAATAAAAACCTCTTTAACTTTAGTGATTCCCCATGCTTAGGTTTTTATGTATGCTTGATTGATGTAACTGAATCCTTATCCCCACATGTAATACTCTCAACAACATTTATTCTTCTACTTCCTTCACTTTACACTTGATGAAATTCATGTGCTTTATTCCCTAGTTTTTGGCACCTAAACCATATTCTTGGGAATACTCTTCCCCTTCCTTGATAAAATCTTCCTCATCCCTAAGTTTGGTAAAAATACATCATCTCCATGTACATAATCATTCTCAAAATCATGTGTCCCACACTAATATTGGGTGTGTATAATGCTTCCTACTATAAGTTATACTCCTTGCCTCTTCAGGGTTCTTATTGCACCTCTTCCTCCTCCTCATGTGAATCTCCCCTTTCCTCATGTGTTTATTTATTATCCATGTGACAACTTCTCTTGTGCATTGACCACAAACTAATAATATTATTTGATTATTTGAATCCAATCCATATGAGTTCCTCTTCAATTCCAAAGTGCAATCCATTTAGATATCATGTGACCTTATCCTTATCCATGTCATTATGTCCTAATATAATGGTGATCTTGTATAAATTTTCTACATATTATTTGATATATATCTCCTTTTGTGTTATATTTTTAATTCTTTTGAATATATCCATTTGGTAATATCTAAGAAATAATTTTACTCTTAGTTTAACAACCATATTATCCCATCTTTTTATCTTATCATTCCCTTTTCTATGCCTTTTATTCTAAACTTTCTTCCACCATAGTGCCACATGTCCCTTTAAATTCATATATGCCATCTTGATGTGTTATGGACCACCAACATATTCATAATCAAATTACTCCTCCATGTCATTGACCCAATCAATGAGATCCTCTAGATTTAGCCTCCTAAAAAATAGGATAAGTGCATATTTGCATCCTTACTAATATGTGAGATAACTATGAATAGCCTCTCCTCACTAGCATCAAATTTATCCTCAATAGATCCTTCACCTTCAATGCCATATTATACCTTAATGTATGATCCTTCTCCTTCATCATCATTTTCATCATTTCTTAGGATGAATCCTCATCATCAGTCCTCCTCAATGACATCTAGATGTATTTGAATAACACATAATAGATCCAAGAATTTTTTTTGTATTCTTGGTATGCCTACAACTATTACACCTCTGCCAATGGATCTTATTGGTGGCATTTTTCCTCTAGATTTTTTCTCTAATGTTTTAAGTCTATTTCTTAAAATCCTACATAGGAAACCTTTATTATTACTTACAAAGATTCAAAACCCACTCTGATGCCAATGATGAAGGTTATAGTGGGGTTCACACTAGAGGCATGTATCACCACACATTTAGTGATTCTTTCAAACTTGTTTATAACACACACTCTCATGAACATAGTTCTATAAAACTAAAAAAAACTTGATATCTTATTTCAAAAATAGATTACACACAATATCTCATTCAACATGAGCTAAAAGTTATATTGTAATTGAGTTGTTACAAGAAACTTAAATTTTACAATGATTTATTCTTCAGACTCCTATAATTTAATAATGTTAGTCCTTTCTCCCTCTCTCATATTTTCTCTGACTTAGTATAAAAATATTGGTAGAGTTCTTTTCCTTACTTGACAAACCATAAAATGGGCCTCAAATACCCTATTTATAGGCCTTAGAATTCATAAAAAATTATTTACCACCAATTAGACAACTACTAGATTAATGATAAATTAATGATTTTTTCACTAATGTGTATAGGTGAAGTCAATTGCTGAGGATTCAATGTAAGCATGTCATCAAAATCCAAACTAACTTATTTTCTTTGTTTCTAGGTTCCCATCTTAGATGTTGATATATTCTATTTCAAATTTTGGATGGTCATGTAGAATCATCAGAGTGACATGGCATCCAAGTCAATATAATTGAATTTTTAGTAAGATCATGTTCTTGTCCATGCACTTCATTCCAAAGGTTCTTTCACATGTTGGAGTGACATGCATGTGCACCAGTTTGCATATGAATATTGTGTTAATAACTTGTGCACTATTATATGCACTAATTATCCTTTTATTGATTAGTCATGCTCATGTTCTTATGATTTTCTCCATAAAATTACACTTAGATGACCAAAAATGATGCAAGAATTCTTTGTGCTTGGGATGATCTTGCATTAGATTATATAATATACTAAACTTCTATTAAAATTATAAATGTACATAGTAAACATTTAAGAAATTCAAACCTATTATATTCAAAACTATGTTATGTTTATGATGCTTTTTTTATAGATAGGTGTACACATAAAAATATACATGTCAAACATGTGCACTCAACTTCTTGAGGCTTGATCAAAACAACTGATGAAAATATGATATGATGATGTGTCTAGAGATTTAGTTGATTAGGTCAAGGTAAAGGAATGGGGTTTTGGATGATGGGTGGTAAAGGGTTTTTTAGGTGATACCAAAAGAGATATCCAACATCACATTTCACATTGAGAGTGGCCAATAGAGATGAAAAATATATCCAAGGTCTTTGAGAACAAGATATAATAATTATTAGTTAATGATTGGTATAAGGAATTGGGCATAATTGGGCTAGATAGCTATGGAGATTCAATTGACTCTATTGGCTAGATAGCTATGGAGATTAAATTAACTCTATTGGGTTAACTATGTTTGGTCAATGTCATACATAAAGTGATTTAAATATGATGAGGCTATTCCCAAGGAGGGAAAAGAGGAATAATGTAGGTTTACACATGGAGATCAATATATTGATGGGATCACATGTGAATGGGTATAATTATTGGTTGTGCCTATACATAGTCTTGCTCATAAATAATGTTGAGTTGGTCAGTGATAAGATGTGGAATGGGAGTGAAATTTAATTTTTTTCTAAGATCAATGTTAATATCACATTGAATGTCACTACCAAGAATGGGAGATCTAACTCTAGGAAAGATACCTGCTCTATATAAAAGTGTCCACTTTAGGAGTGTCATCCAAGAAGAAAGATCATGTTGTGATGAATGAATAAATCATAAATATTATTTTTATTATGTTTTTTAAGGAGTTTACTTGATGTTTTTAATCTTTATGAGTAAGTTTTAGTATTATACTCATTTTGACAAGGCTTGTTTGATTATTTTTTCGGGTATTTTTTATAGTGATTTTTAAAGAAAAGAAAACTATGATATTGACTAAAAAATAAATTAATTGTAATAAATTAAATACAAATATATTTTTATCTATTATAAATGTAAATAAATAAAATATATTATGCAATTAAATTTTCCAACATGCAAACAAAATTAAGATGTAAAACCTAGAAAGCACAATTTCCAAGTATTCGAAATTAATTTACATATGCAAGCTAGAAAACTAGTTTTAAAGCCTTTGAATGATTATTGATGAAACTAGATAATATAAAATGAAATGTATGCAAGTGTAACGTTATGATTTTTATATGATTTATGATCTAAAATAGTGTTCATTCACTATTTAAGAGAAAAAAAATATATCTAACATGCAAGCTTTGGTTTGTCTAGGTTTTGGTGTGCATATTTGAGTGTGTGCTTATAAATTTAAATTGAAAATAAATAATCTTGATTGGTTGTAACTAATATTTTAATTAAATTAATATAACATAGGTTTGATACATGATTACTATTATTTGAAATATTTTGTGTGCAAGTTGAATTAAGAGATCTACACCTACCTTTTTTTTATGCAGAAGAAAGAGAGGAGAAGAAATTATTTTATTTTTATTTTGGGTTTTATGAATATTTAAAATTATGAATATAATATAATAAAATAATTTAATCTAATCTAATAAATAAAAAAATTAATATTAAAACCTCCAACCTGATCAATAGCGAGACCAAGTGAAGGTAAAAAAAATAGTTGTTATGTGTATATGATCCTTAGGTATCTAGATCCGTTGATCAATAAGGACCTTGGTAAATATCTAAAAAAAGGATGACAACAAGAATAAATTAATAAGGAAAAAATTCTAAATAAAAAAGTAGTTGAACTGATTCATGAATAATGAAGAGCCAGTTGTTGCTTTTGTGAATTATCTTCTCCAAGATTGTGTAAAGTGACATGAAGATGATAAAAATGGATTTTAAAAAAATCAAATTATGAGGATAAGGATATGTAAAAATTGAAATCTCCAATACACAATGAAAAATTATGATCCAAAACTTAAAAAAAGTGATATACTTATAAGGAAGAAATGAGGTTGCATGTGGGAGTTTAAATGAAGCTTAATTGAGATTAAAATTTTGAAGGGATTAGTATTTATAAAAACAAGCCTAAGAGTGGTTTGGTAAATATATAGGGTGAAAAAAAGATAAAACATAAATGAAATCATGCAAAATTTGTGAAAAATGAAGTTTTAGATACTAATTTTACAAATGGGTAAAATGTGACAAAATTTCCACCTTATGTAGGTGGTAAAGATGAAACTAACATAAATTATGATGAAACCACCAAAATGAGTAACTAAACCACTACATCAAATATTTTTTCCACTTGAAATGTTATGAAACTATCATAGTGAAATTACTTTAAGATAATGGTTTCATCACGGAGAGCAACAATTTTGTCATTAAGTCAAGAACTTTACAAACTAAGGAAAAAGACTAAAAAAATTACAAATTTAGAAGTTTATAAAGTATAGTATGGGAGTAAAATAAAAATAAGTCAAATATAACTAGGTTAAAGTGTATTAAGGTGGAGGTCCTTACATCATCATTGGATTTATCATAAATATTACACTGTAATTTTTTTGTGTACGTATATATTTCCCTCTTGGGGAGATGCCTTATCATTAAATGGAGAGGTTATTTTCATGAGTAGTGGTGAAATGAAATAAAATACAAATTATGAAACTTAAATTTTTGGCACAATGAAGTTATCCAAGATGCCATCATAACTTTCAAGCATAAAAATGGGAATCAAGTGTAGTTTTATGAGAAAGTGGAAAACATGCTAACTAAAAAAATTATGGACAAGTCTACTTGCCATGTATACATGGATGATGATACTAATTAAACCATCTCATTGGGTGATTGAGCTTAGGGTCCAATGATGTCAAATTTAAAAACTAAGGAGGAAAACAACATACCTTGAAATAGTACTACAGAAAACAAAATGTTACTATTATTATCTTGTGATATGTTATGGGTTATTTAGGTATAATGTATGTCTTAAAAAAAGATAAAATTAAAATTAAAATTAAAATCAAAAGTTACTAAAAACAAAAAAAAATTGAAACCCAATAGCTAATAAAATGGGCTATATATTTGAAAACTTTCCAAAAATGGAATTCATTTATGCATTTGTAATTTTGAAATTTGAGGTCTAGATTTGTTGTGATGGATTGGAGTGAGATAATAACCAAATAGATGAGTATGAGGATATCAAGTCAAACACACCAATGAAAAGAGGAGTGGGTTAGGCACAACTTTGTTATGTTTATTTTTACATTTTTACACTAATTTTGACAAAATGTTTGAAAATGCATTTAGATCCAGTGAATTTATAAAAAAATTACATGCATGGGTTGGGTAGGTAGGAAAATGTTAAAAAACTCAACATTTTGGTTGATCTTTGGGATTTTGTAAGGGTTTCAGAGAATTTTTAGCCAAATGGCATAGCTTTTAATGTCATGATGAAATTATTGGTCTTTGTATACTGATGGTTATGTTTTTGACATAATGATTTATGGATTATTACATAGACTAGGGTGGTAGTTATGTAATAGTCAACATATTTCAGAGGTTATGTAACTATTGTGAATGAATCATAAAACCACCACCCTTTTCATGTGTAAATTACATAACTACCATCTACAAAAAGTGGAATTTTCATCACAAAGGCCAAAAAGACTAGTTCAAAGTAAAATTTGAGGTTATAAAAGTGATCAGGGACATTTGACTTGTCTTTTTCAAGGCCTTACACATATAGTTCAGCTGAACAAGGGAGAAAGAGTGGATTCTAATTTATAGTAAAAATAATAGCTAATAAATTGGCTATACTAGATGGGGCATAGATTTTGAGGATCACACAGGTGGGGATTTTTTCCCCATCAAATAGGTTTATATGTGACTTGTTCACCTAGTAGGATATGTAAATTAGAACGCTTTCTAATTTCCATAATCTCCTAGATAGTTGACCATCACTATCACTTATGTCTACCAGATTTTGGATGTGTTGGTAATAGTTTGGATTGTGTCCTTAATATAGGCCATAAATATAGGAGAGGATATGAGTTAGGTGAAACACTTTTGTAATGTAGGTACACCCAATGTCGGTGCAAAGTATGGGGTTAGATTAGGAGTGGAGGGGTAATTGATACCAACCCTCTGCAAGGCCATTATAGGGATACTTTCCTCTTGACTAGTGGGAGATAAGAGGACCAATCACATGATATACAACTAGTCACCTATTATTAGGGTAGTTGAGGAGAGGGGAGATAATTTTCATGGGCTCAAGAGGTTCTAGCAAGGAACTATATAGATATATGCCAAATTAATATGTTGGGGGATATTTTTATTAGTCGCCCTAAATTTTTCATGAGATAAGCATATAAATGGATGTTCCCTTACCAATGAAGAGTTAAAGTTGGAGATGCATGGGCTATCAAATACTAAAGATGCATATTAATGGCACCATTTAAGGCCATACCATAGGAAGTGGGCACACTGATAATAGTGGATTTGGTGGCTTAACCATATCAAGAAATGGTGGGATTATGGGTAAATGAGTCAGTTAGTCTCCTAAATTTTGTGAGTGCAAAACAAGTTAGAGATATGAAATTATAGGTAAAGGTGCACTCTATAGATAAGGAACCATAACAGTTATAGTTGTTGTATGCATCCAATTTCCTTGTGCCACAAATAGTAGTTAGGGGGAACATAGAGAATGGATGCACAACTTGAGAGACTAGGGTGGTACTAGTATATACACAATATTTTAAAACTTTATAATTTATTGTTGTTTTCTCTCTTATAATAACCTATCAAATCTCAATCTCTCTAAGTGAACATCTTAAAGGGTACACTGGGAAATGGGTTAGTAGGCCTTTGGTGCTTTATAGTATTGTTGGCCCCTATACCACCACCTAAAACCAATACAAGTTACTCCTAGCCATTTATCTAAGAATTTAAACCCTACTTATACACTTCCCTAAGTATCTCACCACCTAAAATATCCCCTACATAATAAAAAAACTCATTTTTACCACTGTTCTTACTATGTCAATTGGGTCAACCCCATTCTAGGTTTAGTGCATGTTACAAAACTCTATCTGCATGAGATAACATAGTTCAAGACCTAATGGCTCTATTTATTGCCTAATAAGGTAAATTAGATGGATTAAATTGGTGTAAAAGAGTTTAGGGTAAATCCATGGATATGTATATCCCCTTTCATTTCACTTCTAATAGAGGATCATTCAATTATGCATCATTACTTCTCACAAATCTGCTTATAGAATAAATATGAGGTTTTATTGCTTAGGTTTTTGCCTTAGAGAAGTATAACTTGTCTTGTGGAGGTCTTGGATGCATAGAAGAACTTTGTTAGCCTATATATTATTTGTCCTTATGATCCTTATAATCCCATAAAAACCTCTTGCAAAGCACCATTGGCCAAGGGCGAGATTGAGGCATGACAGGTTCACTTCAAAAAGGTAAGTATATTCTTAGCCCTTCATATTTTGATAAGTAGATGTTGTATCTAATGGTTTGAATTATATATCTCCTTGCTTATATCATTTATATGTTATGTTAAATAGATTTGTTTTTTCATGTTTATTATCTTCCCCATTTGTGCCACAAGCTTTGGTGAGAACTAGATTAGCTTTTATGTGTATTTACTAGATTATCTTGCATAGTTGTTTTAGTATATTAGTTTGCTTAATATTATTTACAATCCTGAGACCTAGTTAGGGTTATCACAAAATGGCATTTAACTAGAGGCCTTGGAAATATCTCTTTTTCCATTGTGTGATAAGAGATCCCTTAGTGTAGGTTTAGCAAATCCATTATTGGTCATGATCTTAATATGAACATATTTCCAATTGTACTTGTAATTTGATTACCTTCTCTGATCTTGAATATTATTGAGTAGGATAAGTGATAGATCTATATAGTTTCACTTGCATACATTTTGGTCAATATAACATGAATCTAACCCTTATATATGTATTATTTTTATCTACATATAACCTGATCGACCATGTTGACCTACTTTAACACTCTGCATGCAAGTTTTCATACTTTTTCAACCTTATCAACTGATTTTGGCTTTGTGTGTAGGTTTTTATAGTTATTTAACCTAGTTGACCTAGTAAAGGCATCTTTTTATAGGTTTTACATCTAAGACAATCCTATTAATCTTGTTCAGATTTCTATGCATATAATTTTTAGTACTATAAAACTAGATCGACCTAGTTGATATAATTTATTTTCATGATTTTAAACATTTAAATAAATCAATCTACTTGATTCTTTTATTTGCTAGTTTTTCCATTTAAATAACTAGGTCGATCTAATTAACGTAGTTTTATTTTTTCTATCATTTACCAATTTTATTTATACTAAGTCAACCATATTGATTCTATCTAAATATTTTATCTTTTACCTTTGTAGGTTCAAACTTCTATCTGGACAACATAGTTCAAACTAAGAACTCAACATCTTCAGGAAAACTACTACATTGATGTGGTCGAATCTATATTATTTTTTAAGTTCACTCTAACTAGATTAGTATTTTTTATTCTATCAAAACTTTAAGTAATTTTATTTCCTAATATTTTTTCAAAATTTAAATTTCAATATTATTTTTATTAATTTTTTAGTTCTATAAAACTATACATTTATAGTCAACTAGGTTGATTGGATCAACTTAGTTTTATATATACTTTCTATCTAAAAAATGAAGTTGACTCATTTGATTATGTTCTTTTTGGATTGTCTTTCAATAGACTAAGTTGATAAGCTTGACTCTATTCTATTCTATTTGTACAACTAAGTCGATCACCTCGACTTTATTCTTTTTATTTTCTTCTTAGTTCAAGCAAAGGAAATTAACCTTCATTGATAGTAATTAAAATCACTTTACTTTTTAGTTAGTTTTTTATTTATTTACTTTATAAAAACTAAAAATTATCTTTCAAATCTTTGAATTTCACTCTTATTTTTCACTTTGTTTCATTTTCCCTAGAAACTATGTACTGGTAGTTTTAAAATTACATAGCTACTATTTTGAAGGGCTAATCGATAATCTATTTATGGTCCTTATCTATCATTTACATATAATTTTACATGAGGGGTTTATACTCATAGATATACTACAAATCTAAACATAGTATTTAGTTTCCATCTACCTCACAATATTTTGGAAACACCTAGGATTTCCCTCTTTATTAAACCTTAGGAATCCATCCAGCCATTTATTTGTGTGGTGTATCGGTTAATGGTTAGTTGTAGAAGTTACTTCTATCTTACCCTTGAAACTAGGTATAGTGGATTATGGAAATGATACTTAATATATATTTAGTGCTATAAAATATTAGGTCGACACTATCCAACGAACAAGCAAGTATCTTTAAAATCCTACATTTTCAATCAAAACCTTTGATACAACTTCCTAATATTATTTTTTGAACAATTAATTAGATTCTAAATTTCACTATTGTTTTTTTGCTTTCTATTCTATGTTATACTTCAAAATTATATTATCCAATATTGATACAAGGTTTATGTTGTGTGTTATAACTAGATTGACCAGCTCGACCTAGTTGCCTGTGTGTTCAATTCTCTTTTTTGTAACTAAAATTAAATCATCCAGACTCAGACCATTTTAGTTTTTTATATATTATAGAACTAAGTTTACTAGATTTACCTAATCTCTTATAGACTATCTTTTTTTTTTCTATAGAACTAATTCAACTAGCTTAACCTAGTCTTTTATAAACTATTTTATTTTCCTTACTATGGAACTAAGTCGACTTGTTCAACCTAATATTTTATAGCTAATTTTATTTTTATTTTCATAATAATTCATCAACATGTTCAACTACATACATATTATTTTATTTATTTCTATCTCATATTGATTAACTGTCCACAACTTAGTATACTACTATGCCAACCCGTTCGACTATTTACTAACTAGTCGATCTAGACTACTTATTGTCGTATTATTCAATCATTGACTTATCTAACTATGTAGTACTTAGCTGACATAATTATTTACATTCCCTAAATTATACTACCTAATCCCATATAGTAACTATTCAAATTCATTTTATTCCCATAATTTTCATCCTTAAACATAATTTGCACTTTTTTTAGCTTTCTTATTACCTTGTTTAAATATCATGAAATCATCTATCCAAATATTTATTGATAAGCTTAACCCATTTAGGTAATACATGAGTTTATATTTCTTATCTAATTTAGCTACCCAAAAGGATAATCACTCATGGTGTACTTTTTCCCATCCTTAATCTATTGATTACAACATGGTTCAAATCAACCAAACTAATGATGTGGATGGTTATAATCCATTTCACACTTATCAATATACTACCTTATCCAAAATAAATTATTACACCATTAGGAAATTAATACAATCTTAAAAGATAATCCTACAGGGAATCCTCTAATAGAAAAAATCCATACCCCTAATAATGGAAATATTCCTCCTACCAACACTAACACTCCTCTTAACAAACCTAATATTCCACCTTTAAATACTATTAATCAAAATACATCAATTGAAACTTCTCAAATAGTCAAAAAACTTAATGCTATGCAAATAACAAACACCTCTCAACTGATGCAAATACAACATCATTTATTACAAATTAATAATCAACCTCCTCTTATATTACCTCAAAATAATCAAAATTTTATTCCTCCTCCTCTTAGAGATGCAACTACGAATATAATTTTGCAACCCTTATACATAATAAGATGTTTTAAAATATACAAAATGAACCTTTATATCATGTAATTATCTATATTAACATTGGAAACATTTATACAACTATTAAATATGATGGAACTAAAGGCCATGCATCTTTTATTAAGGCATTTGGTAATCTCTACAAGGAATGGATCCAAATAAATACCTTTGATAATACTAAATTTTTAGTTAAAACATTTATAGGTAATGTTTTATAATGGTATAATCTATTACCTCAACATTACATCAAACAATTAGAATATTTGGTTAATTATCAAGTCAAAGAATTCTAAAAAACTAACCTTTTGTAAAATTGTCTTAGTCATTTTATCAATGTCAAGTAATCAACCTCAAAATCAAATCATGATTTCATTAAATGATGGAAATAATTAGATCATGAAATATATCATAACATGAATGATGATAATCTATTCAAATCATTTATTAATGATTTAACACCTTCCCTTTAGTATAAGGTCCAAAAAAAATTTCCACAAACTTTAAATGAAGCATTTGATCAAGCCAAAAGGAAAGATTTCCTTATGAAACAATTTGAGCCAATTCATACATCAACCAAGGAGTCTTTCTAAACATCAACAAATGAAATTACAATTAATACTCCTCAAATGAAAGCAAGAGTAGCCAAAATAGATAATCAACTTGCTTCCCACCCAACATTAGTGATCCCACAAATGAGGCAGTTATTATCTCCATCTAAACCCTTCATCTATAATACTACTATACCTTCATGGTATGACCCTAATAAAATTTGATAGTTTCATGATGGTGTGGTTCATTCTCATAAAACATGTCATGAACTTGTCAATTTTTTTGTTTCTTTCATGTTAGGATACAAATTTGACCATGATGTTATGATCAAATTATGTCACCATGATTATGTCAAAGCTTACCAAAAGAAACAAGTTACCAAAACCACATCTTCTAAACTTAAAAAATATTATTCTATCCCTAAATTACAACATTCAAATGACAATAGTTATGAAATTTATGCTTATTATAATCATTATTATAAAAAAAATTCAATATGTGAATGCAACAAAAGTCAATTATAGATGAAAACCTAGTCTTAAAGAGCCTATCACTAAACCTAAGAAACCCTCCTCGAGGAACAATTACTTAAAAATACTACAACTAATACAATGACTTATTTTAAATAAAATGAGGGAACATGTCCACAACCAGAACCCCAACTTAATTCTCCCATTCTTAAAAAAACATTGTACCTCATAAACCTCATGTGGGTTCCTCATCTTCTAAATTGCATTGAAGTTTCTTGGAAGAACTTAATTCAATGCTTTTTAAATATCATATTATGGATTTGTTTCATACTTTTCCATATCATCACAAATTACTTATGTAATAATTACAAGATATCAAATAACCACCATCACTTGATTCAAAAGTCCCTTCTAACGATCCTTCAATTACAAAAGTGTAGACAATTAAAATTATTTCCACGTCCTCTAAACCATCCACAGAGTTTATTGAAGGGAATATGATTAATGATGAAATTATTTTTTGAGATAAAAATCCACCTCTATTTATTAAAATTATGATCAATAATACATGTATTCAAAAAGTCTTAGTAGATGAAGGATCAGGTATTAATGTTACCTCTATTTCATTAATACAACAAATTGGATACACCAAAGAAAATATTAAAAAAACAAATCTCACTTGTAGAGGATTTAATAAAACAAGTAAAAAACCATTTGGTTATATTTGTCTCCCACTTACTATTAGACCTAAGACAATTCGTAATAAGCTCATGGTTCTTGATTTACCACTATCTTACAACATACTCCTTGGTCGCCCATAGACACATTATATGTGGGCCATTACCTCTTTATTTAGTCAATGTAATAAATTCATTTATAATGAAAAATTTTATAAACATGAATATGATCCTAATCCATGGAGTATACAATTACCAAATCCTAAATCTCAATATCGCATTCCAACCATTCCCCACATTAATAGTGCACCTTTCCCTAAATTTATTAACATAAATCCTAATTTACATGTTTTTCTCATTGATTTATATGATGATGAACCTAATGAATTACAAAACACTTTTAATACCACTAAAATACCTCTTTATATTTTGGAATGGATTCCTCCTTCTTTACTTCCATGTGATCACACCATTTCTTTAAATGATGATACTATTGAGACTCCCCCTCCATGAAATGCACATGAAGCTTCTTACACAAAATATGACTTTACATGTGATGATTATGGTATGGAAAAACTATTTTAATATCCTTTAACCATGTCTACTCATAAATTTAGAAATTTAGAAAGTTCCTGGCGATGGAGAGGAGCGTGATGCCTGCGAATGGAGGCAAGGCAAAGGCCGACCTGGGCGTGGCCGGTGGAGTGAATGTGGACGTGGAAGCTAATATTGGTACAGGGGAGGCGAGTGGGGGGTCAGCATTGACTTCCCAAGACGGAGACTCTTTTTACTATGGAGAGCGACCTAAAATAACCAAAGTAAATGGCTGTTACCCACGTAGCAATGACAGGCCGATCCTAGTGGTCCCTCAAGCAGCGGTCAGAGAGGATGTTGACTACTTAACAGGGCATGCATTGATTTGCAAATTTCTGGGTCTCAGGATTTCACAGCCAGCATTGGAAGCCTGGATGAGGCGTACCTGGCATGTGGAGGGAGACATTGACATAATGTTGGCTGCCAACAGTTATTTTCTGGTAAATTTCTCTTCCATTTCTGATAGAAATCGTATGTTTGAAGGAGGACCCTATTTTTATGACCGCATAGGGCTATTCATTAAACCATGGCATGATGGATTTAACTCTGCGGAGGATTTGCCTGCTAGTGTACCTGTATGGGTTCGCCTCCCACGATTGCCTCTAGAGTTTTGGTGGGAAGACATCCTGTGCCAAATTGCAGCATTGCTAGGTTTTCCAATCGCGGTGTCTCATCAGTCCCTGGACAAAAAATTTATTTCCTTTGCCCGAATCTGCGTTGAAATCAATCTAAACAATCCCCTGCCAGAATCAATTGAAATTTGTGTAGGGGAATCATCCTGGATACAGCAAGTTGATTATGAATCCATTCCCTTTCGGTGTAGAATTTGCCATGTTTATGGCCATCTACATAGACAATGCCCTCAAGGTGGGAGATTCAGTGGGGGAGAGTCTCAACAAGGAATTGTTGCTGATGTACCTTCTCAGAGAGCTTCCTCCTCAATACCTAGAAATGTTGTGAAAGGGAAAGGAGCCCCAAAAGGGGCAGAGGTGACCTTTGATCATGGGGGAGCTCCATGCCTTGACAGGGAAGGTTTCTCCCAAGTCCGTAGGCGTGGTAGAGGGCGCAGCCAGAAGGGGAGAATCCAGGACAGACTTACAGGATCGAGCTTTAACAGGTTCGAAGTTCTAGATTGTATGGCAATAGAGGATGGCTTCACCCCTGATGTGGTGGAGGGAATACCAGGCAGAGAAGCAAATAACAGTCCCTTTATTATACCTCAGGACATGGGGATACAGCAAGGTAAAGGAAGTGATCAGGGGCTAGAGGCTGAGAATATGGAAGACATTTCAGAACAGCAAAACAAGGATTGCAGCTGCGCTGAACAGGGGAAAGAGAAAGATGTTCCTAGGAAAGATAAAGGAGTGGGAGAGCCTCTGGGGCTAATGCAAAAACTTTTTAAAAAGGTTTCCTTTTCCACACCATCCAGACTAGGACGCAAAAAGGATCAGGAGAAACTTAAGCGAGCAGGAGATCTACTGGTTGAGTCTGGAGAGGTTAAAACCTTGGTTGAACACTTCACCCATTCCACTCAATGATTGTGTTGTCATGGAATATTAGGGGGCTGCATAGTGTCCCCAGACAAAAAACTATGTGGAATCTGATTTGTGCTCACTCTCTGGATATTTTTTGTGTCCAGGAGACTAAGTTGTCAGTAGATGCTATGGTTGATAAGTCATCAAAAATTTGGGAGATTGGCCATTGCCAATGTGTGGGGGCGCTTGGTAGTGCTGGGGGGCTAGCAATCTGCTGGGACCCAGAAAAACTTACACCGATCCACTGGATGGCGACTATCTCGTCACTCTCCATGATTGCTTCTTCGCCAAAAACCGGAGAAACGATCCTGATCACAAATATTTATGCTCTTGGCGATACTCAAGGCCAATTGAAGCTGTGGGAACACCTATGCTATATTCGTAGCTACTGCCCTTATCTGCCATGGATTATGTGTGGTGATTATAATGCTATCCTCAGTTTGGAAGAGAAGAAGGGGGGGCTAAATCGACTAGACCCCTCGGCAGAGATTCTTAGAATTAATATGGAGCGGCTGCGCCTATCAGATGTGAAACCCACAAATGGAAGATTTACTTGGAGTAATAGAAGATCAGGTAAGGATGCCATTTCTGAGTGTCTGGATAGATTTTTAGTCTCTTCCTTCTGGCTGTCTAATGCCTTCGCCATTGCTTCTGAAATCTTGGATTGGAGGGGTTCTGACCACTGGCCCATCAAACTTACAACTAACTTCATCAGACAGCCTAAGAGACCTCCCTTTAAATTTCAGTTAATGTGGCTCAGGGATTTATCCTTGCATTCCTTCATGCCTCACTGGTGGCGGCAGGGGAGTCTGGAATATGGAACCGCCATGTTCTCCTTTGTGAAGAAGCTACAATATGTCAAAAGGAAGTTACAGGTTTGGAACAGAACAAATTTTGGTAATATGAACACTATGAAGAAGGCTGCCCAAGATAGGCTTGACAGCATTACCAGGCAGATTTTGAATTCAGGAATGACTGAAGAGCTACATAGGGCTGAATTTATTGCGTTGAATGAGCTCAATGAGTGGGAAATGCGGGAAGAAATCTTTTGGAAGCAGAAATCCTGGATCGAGTGGCTCCAGGAAGGGGACAGGAACACGGCCTTCTTTCATAAATCGGTGCAGGTGAGGCGCAATAAGAACTACATTGCAGCTCTTGAGACTAAGGATGGAGTTAGTACCTCTTCTCCAGCTGCCATAACGGAGGAAGCTGTCCGCTTTTACACGGAGCTTTTTTCTAGAGAGGGTCCTTTAGCCAACGTGGAGGAGGATAAGGTGCCGTCCTGCATTCCACACATTGTCATGGCTGATATGAATACAACCCTCTTGAAACCTATTGAGAAGGCAGAAGTGGAGAAAGTGGTCTTTTCTATGCGTAGAGGCAAGGCGCCAGGACCAGACGGTTTTCCGACTGAATTTTTTTAGGAGTTTTGGGATATCATTTGCCATGATTTAGTGGAGGTTGTGCAAGAGTCCTACCGCAACAAGGAGATGCTTAAAGCGATCAACGCTACCTTTCTAGTCCTGATCCCGAAGAAAGACCAGGTTAGTCAGATGGATCACTTTCGGCCTATTGCTCTCTGCAACATGGTGTACAAAATTATTTCTAAACTCATTGCGGAAAGGCTTAAAGCATGCCTCCCAGCGACTATTTCGGAGGAACAGGGGGGCTTTGTTGCGGGGAGGCAGATTCTGGATGGTGTTGTGATTGCTTCAGAGGCCATCCACTCTATGAGCATTTCCCAATAGAGAGCTATGTTTATCAAGCTCGACTTGGCTAAGGTGTATGACAGGGTGGACTGGGGCTTTATGCAAAAAATCATCCTGGCCTTTGGTTTTAGCCAGGATTGGGTTAACTGGATGTGCAGCTATGTTACCACGCCCTTGTTTTCTATTCTCATTAATGGAACTCCTTCCAGACTGTTTGGGGCTTCTCGTGGGCTTAGGCAAGGGGATCCGCTATCACCGTACCTATTTATTCTTCTGGCTGAGGGCCTTGGGAGGCTCATAAAATCTCAAGTGTTGCAGAGTCGGATCCAGGGATGGCAGTGGGGCAATGGGGCTGCCACACTGTCTCACCTCCAATTCGTGGATGACACCATCCTTGCTGGGCTTGCTCGTATCAGGGAAGCATAGGCTTTCAGAAGCACCTTGGATACTTATTTAATGGCTTCGGGACAGCAGTTGAATGAGCAAAAATCCTCCATCTATTTCTTTAATACGCCTGATTCTATTCAGCACAGGATCTCTACTATATTGAGATTTCAACCACAACCTCTTTCGGTGATCTATTTGGGGGTCCCCATTGTGGTGGGCTGCCAGCCTCGACTGTTTTGGCAAAACATTCTAGACAGGTTAAGGCAGAAAGTGAATCATTGGACTCATAGGTGGCTCATGATGGCGGGGCGTGTGACGCTTCTTCAGTCGGTCATCCAAGCTCTTCCCATATACCGTAGTATGGTACAGGTGGCTCCAAAGTACTTCCTCTGTGAATATGATGCACTCTCCAGGAAATTTTTGTGGAGTGGCAACCTTAGGAACTCTAAATGGAGCTTGATCAAGTGGAGCACTGTGTGTAGGCCCAAAACTGAAGGAGGTCTCGGACTAAGGTCAGTTGTTCTTTCCAGTCAGGCCCTTGCGGCTAAGCTGTACTGGAGGTGGTGCACTAGTCAATCTCAGTTGTGGGCCCGTATTCTTTGGCTGAAATATCTTCCTGGAGTGAGCCCGACAGAGATTCCCCAGGTTTCCATTGAGGGAAGAGGCTCTATGGTGTGGAGCACCCTCAAACTGGGAGCCTCTTTAGTGCAGGCCAAACTTTTCTGGATTTGCAATAGTGGCACAAAGGCTTTGTTTTGGGATGATTCTTGGAATGGCTTCCCTCCGCTTATGCTCTCGCGCCCTCATCTGCAGGACTTGTGGGAGGCTTTCCGTAGTGCTGGATGGGACACTGTGGATCATTATAAAGAAGTTGTTCAGCTGGGAGCTGCCAGTGTATACATGTGGAAGCAGGAGAGGGCCTGGTCGCAAGGCAGGACTGTGGAAGACAGACAGGAACTTCTCCAGATTCTGGCATATAGAGAATTTAGCTCGATGCGTGAAGATGATACCTTGGCTTGGGGGGGCGATTCCAGTGGATCCTACACTATTTCCTCTGGTTATCAGACGTTGATTAAGGAGCAATTAGGCGCTGAGGATTTTCTTTGGGGACGGAAAATCTGGAATCCTGCTGCCTGGCCTAAATGCAATTTTTTCTTGTGGATTCTCACCTACAGGCGGTGCCTCACATGGGATAATCTCAACAAGCGTGGTTTCCAAGGTCCTTCAATCTATTTGCTGTGCTGTGACAGTGAAGAGAATGGAGAACATTTATTTTTCCAATGCACCTATGCCAGAGAGCTTTGGCACTTGTGGTGGGATGCTTGGGGATGCCCCTGTTGGCACGCTGGATCCCTGACTGAGTTTTGGCAACGTTTGGATAAGCCCCCCAGCAAGGTGTCCTTCCTGAAGAAAGCTTGGACAGCAGGTCCTTCATTCATTGTTTGGCATCTCTGGCTTGAACGGAACAGAAGACTATTCCAGGGGCATAGCCTGAGTGTTGGATTGCTTTGGCTGAGAATCCTGGTGGCACTCCAGGAGACTCTCCACGCCAAAGGCGAGTGGGCAGGCGTTTTGGAGGAGCCGGACACCTCAGTTCTGGTCCGCCTCTCCTTTGGTATCCCTGTGGTCGCGCACCCCTGCCTCCCACTTCGTCCCTCGACCTCCAACAAGCATGGACTGCGACCGATCACTCGTGATGGGTGCTGGACGCCGCCGATGGATGGAGTTATAAAAATTAATGTGGACGGGTCTGCACGCGGGAATACTGGAGATGCCGGGATCGGAGCCATTGCTAGAAACTCCTCAGGTAACATTTGTTTTTTACTCACAGAATATAAAGGTTGTCATTCCAACAATTGTATGGAGGCGATGGCGATCCTGGAGGCTTTGAGGATTTGCTGTAAGCAGGGTATCTTCAGCATTGTGTGTGAATCAGACTCGCAGGTGGTGGTGAACCTGCTAAACAACTCTAATTCCACTTATACGGATTGGAAACTTGGGATGATTATTAACCAGATTAGGCTAGTAATCCCGCTTTTTGAATTAATTTCCTTTCGTCACATTCCTCGGGAATGGAATGTTGTGGCCGACCACTTGGCTAAATGGGCCACGGATCACGGACCAAATTGGGCTATTTATGATCAGTATAAGCTTCCTACTGAACTGATTCCGACCCTGACTCAACTTCTCGAGCAGGATTGGAAAGTGTAATCCCCGGTTTCTTGGTTTTTAATAAATTTTTACCCCCTCTTTAGTTGCATAAATTTAGAAATTTAGGTGTTTTAACTATTGATTCTCCCATGGAAATAGATACATGCACTATTTCTCACACTTATGATGATAATTATATTATGACCCTAGCCCAGTCATGAGATTTAGATGTACAACATTATTAAAAGACATTCATAAAAATGCATGCCTTCAAATGTGATGTCCATGTCATTCATATATCATTTGGTATTGAATCAAAAATTGAAGGTTATGTACCTCACACTAATCCTCCATTATTAGATACCCCATGGGTAATTGAAGAAATATTGACTCAAGAATCTTCTAAAATTTATAAACAAACTAATATAATACAATATACTCCTTATTATCAAATTGATACCACTAAGGTTATACAACTCAATAAAAATGAAACTTCACTTATTGAATAAACTAATACAAACATTAGCAATCTATTTGACTCTACTCAAACAAAAATCCCCAATACGAAATATATAACCACTATTACACCAAAAATCACCTTAGATTCTAAATCCATTGATGTTAGACAAATACATACTAAATATGATAGTAACGATAATCAAATCATTGATTTATAAGTAGATGTCAAATACTATGGACACTTAACTATGCTTCCTAGTGATGAAGCTATAATTGAGCTACTTCATGTTAAACAACCTCAATTTCCCTACCAGCATCATAAACTTGGTAAATTTAAGAAAAAGTTTCCTTGTTTTAATAATTTCATTACTAGTTTGGATCCTAAAATACATCCTAATTCTTCCCTCCCTCCTACTCCATACCATTTCCAAGATGGAAATTCTATTAATATTGAATAAAATTAAAAAAATAGAATATGGTACACTAACATGTCCTCAACCTATTACCATTTATAAATAGCTCACTCCAAAATAGAATGATAACTTTAGTTTGTTCTTTGACAAATTTCATGAGTCATTTCTTGGTCATATGAATACATGTTGAGAATTGATCCTCGCATCATTGTTCATGACATAATCACGTATCCATATGTTAGACTCATTAAACAAACACAATGAAAGTTCCCCCTAAAATTTATACCTTATGTCATATAAAAATCATTAAAATTTTGGATTCTAAATTCATTAAACTCATGGACTACTTGGAATGGGTATTAAACATTGTTACCATTCATAAAAAAGTCATAATGGTTATTCATATATGCATTGATTTTCATAAACTAACTTTAGCATGTCTAAAATACAACTTTCCCTTGCCTTAAATAGATGTTATCATCAATTCTACCATTGGGTATGAAATTTTATCACTTATGGACAATTTCTCAGGCTATAAAAAAATTCACATAGCTCATGAAGATAAACATAAAACAACATTTACTAGAAAATGGGGAACCTATTGCTATTTTAAAATGCCTTTCGGCCTCAAAAATGCTAAAACCACCTATCAACATGAAATGACCCATATTTTTATGATCTTATTCAAAAAAAAATTGAAACATATGTGGATGACCTCATTTCTAAATTTAAAAGTTGTAAAACTCATCTTCATGATTTAGCTATCATTTTTGATCGACTCATTAAATATAAAGTTAGACTTAATTCATATAAATGTGTATTCTGAGTTACATCTGGTAAACTTCTAGGTTTTTTAGTTTCCCTTTGAGGCATTGATGTCGATTATACTAAAATCAAATCTACCATCAACATGCCTATTCCTCACTCTATTCCTAACATATGAACATACCTTATAAAACTTGGGGCAATTCATTAATTTGTTCTATAAATGGATTACCATATTTACTCTATCAATTCTCTTCTTAAAAAAGGTAATGCTTTACAATGGATAGATTCATGCCAAAAATCATTTGAGAATATGAAATAATATTTGCTTCATCTTCCCACTCTTTGTCCACCATCAAATTATTAACCATTAATTACTCTACCCCCATATTAGTTGGGGAAATGTTTTCCCAACAAGATGATAATGGTAAATAATATGTTATTTACTATATCAGTTGAGGTTTAATCAATTATGAAAAACATTATACCAAGTTAAAACGTTATTGCCTTGCTATATATTTTGTAGCTAAAAAGATCCATCATTTTATGCTCTATCAAACCAATTATGTCATTATCCATTCTGATCCACTTCATAATTTCTTCTCCAAATATTTCTTAGCTAGAGATATAATTGGTAAATGGATGGTCTCATTAATTTAATTTGACCTTGAAATTATTACACAAAAATATGGCAAATGATAAGTCATCATAGACCAACTCATGATAGCTTCCTTACCAGCTACAAACCACCTTCAATGCAATCCTCTTCATGAATAAATTATTTATATTGAAGGTCTTAACCAAGTAACTTCTCTCAAATATTATTTTCATAATTTTACTACTAATCTAGAAGTAAATAACCTCAAAAAAAACTGATTACACTCCTTCTACCACTAATTCTAAAGTAGTCATCAAAGAATTATTGGAAGGTACAATTGAATTACATGAAGATACTTAGAAACTTTTATGATACAAAATCTCTTCAAGGAGCTAGGTTAGGATGTATTCTAACCAACCCAAATGGTAAAATTATACCTTTTGCATTTTGATTAACTTTTGATGTCACAAATAACATGGATGAATATGGAAATCCAATATTAGGCATGTAAGCAAAAATTGATTTAGAAATCCCATATTTACATGGTATCTATGATTCATAACTCATATGCCATCAGGTTAGTGGTGATTATCAATGCAAAAGTGAAAACTTAATCACATATCATCAAGATTATACTACACTTGCTAAAGAATTTGCCTCTTTTACCATCAAACTAATTCCAAGAGATCAAAATTTCATAAATGATTCTCTAATTTAATCAACATCCCTATTTCACCCTCACCAGGTACTTCATGATTCTCAATTTCTTATTGAAATAAGAAAAACACCTTCTTATTTACAAAATAAAATTGATTCTCTAATTTTTCACAATGAGTCTATTACTATCTGATAAATCCCATGGTATAAAAACATAATTTAATTTATTAAACATCAAACTTACCTTCCAAACATATATTCTCATGAAAATTATTGAATACATAAATAAAATTAAGTATGTACTTTGATTTAACAGCCTTTACTATCATAATGTAGAAGGAACCCTACTACATTATGTAATTCAAGAGGAAATTCCTAATCTCCTAGAATAAGCACATAGGGACATTTACAGTGGTCATGATACAACCTAAAAATGTTTGTGTATGGGTTAATTTTGGCCTAATATAAACAAATATGGTATTAATTTTTATAAAAAGTGTAATCTTTTTCATCTTTATGATGATCTAATCCACTCTCCTTTGGTTGAACTCCAAAAGATAGAGCCTCCTTGGCCATTATATATGTGGAGATTAGATCTCATTGGAAAATTACCTAGATCACAAGATGGTAATGTATTCATTATAATTTATACTAAATATTTTACCAAATGGGTAGAATCCATGCCATTTTATTAATGCCATAGGTATTACCATTTACAAAGTTATTATCAATAAAACCATATGTTGTTTTGGAGTTCCTCATACCATAATTTTAGATAATGGTGGCAACTTCAAAAATAAAGACATGAAATAATTATGTTTAAAATTCAAAATTTCACTTAAATTTTCAACACCTTATCATCCTCAATATAATGGCCAAGCATAATCCACTAACAAAATTTTGAACAAAATCTTTAAAAAATATTAGAGAATCACGTACTAAATGGTACCTCCATGTCTATCCTGCACTTTGGGCTTACCACACTAGCTTATGTATTGCTACTAGGGCAACACCATATTCACTAGTATATGGGTATGAATTAGTCTTACCATTAGAAGTCAAAATACCATCTTTACATATATATCTTCATGGTATGATTCCTGATGAAGAATTACATGAATCCTATTTTCATGTTTTAAACTTCCTCAATGAGCATTGTATGATTGATTTACAACATAATCACCAATACAAGTCTTGCATTAATAAATAATATAATAAAAATTTCAAATTATGAACTTTCAATATTAGTGATTTAGTCCTCAAACTAGAATATATACATGACAAAGAGGGAAAATATGCCCAAAAAAGGTGGAGTCCTTATCAAAAGTCATCCTTGGTCCTAGTACCTATAAATTACAAACTAATGAAGGACATGTCTTCAAATAACCTACTAATTATCAATTTTTATATAAATTTTTTTATTAAATATTTACTTTCTTTTCATATTTCCATATACTATAAATACTAACACTTTTTTTAGGTCTCCTACAAAGACCTCTAATTAGTAGAATTACACTCTATTTAATAGACTTAGCCCATATCATTGATCCTTTGGTCTATCTTTATTACTTTCATTTAATTCATGAGTTGCATCATAAGACCATGGATAGGACCTATCCATCCTCATAAATATCTTATACTTCATAGTCCAGTCTTAACATTTTCCCTTTGATCATGAATTTGTCATTTTACAAGTTTATTTTCATTCTTTATTTCTTTTTTACTTTGTGAGTTGCATTATAAGACATTGGATAGGAATAGGCCTTCCTTCACAATAACATTTTTACATTTTTACCCACTTTGGTTTATCTTTTATGAGTTACAGCGTAATACCTTGATTGGACCAAAATTTCCTCATAAAAGCTATAAATTTTTCAAAACTATCTTTAAAATGTGGTGTTTTTCTTAGAAATTAAGATAATGGTTAAAGATTTTGATCTCATGCTCTAGAAATATATTTTATTTATTTTCTACTAATACCTTCAAAATTAATTATTTTAGCATGTTTCCCTATACTTCCATCATTTCTTATGATGTAGAGTCATACTTACCTATCATTATTTCCTTTTCACATTATCACATTTTTTACGATTTGAGGTTACTCAATCATTTCATGTTAATTCTCATTGTCTCCCCCATTTCATTCCACTTTGGGCACACCAAGGTCAATTTCAAGATAACATTATTATTTAACATGCAATTACAAGACTCATAGATACCATGCTCTTTAATTTCTTTTATTTAACTACCAATTCTAATTTTTCTAGTGATAATCATTTTAAAAAACCCATGTTGGTTTTATAAATACGTAAGGAGGAGGAAAGAAAAAGACAAAAAAAGGTTAAAATCCAAATCATTTAAAATAAAAGATAATGACAAAAAAAACTATAAATCAAAAGTCAAAATCACACCAAAAGACATGATTATTAAGCACACCTTCTATGTTAGTCAAATTTCAAACTACATAGTTGGCCTCAAGATAGAGCCAAGGACCATTGGGGTATGGTAGGATAGTAGACTGGGATGGAAGATTCAAAACTATCTATAGTGGTACCTACTTTCCAACACAAGTACCCAATATTTGTAGTAGACCAATGGCTCTATCAAGGGTCTTGAGGAATGGATAACAGGTTGTGGGAAGGTAGGTGTTGGCAATTTAGCCTAACAAGGCCAAATACCAACCCCTACAAATGAAAAATTTTCATGGAATCCACTTAAGCCTCTAAAATGTCACTATCCTGAGTCATGTTGTCTCCTATTTACTTCTTAAAGACATTCAAACACTCCTAGAGTTATCATTGAGTTTTTTTGTGATCAACATGTGTCCAAGATGTCTTTGGTCCTTAGGTGATGTGCTTGACCATCATAATGTTCATTTAATGTCAAGTGAAGGGAATATTTTTTAGTGCCTTGTCATTATCATGTTTCCATTTAAATTGGTGTCAAGTATCATAATTATGTTTGAAGATATTTAGAGGTCTTTGACAAAGAATTTAAGTGGTCTTCTAATCTAAAGTACCTTGATGGAGATGTATGAGAGGTGGAATTTGATAACTCACTATGAGTTTCTTTGGTATATTCATTATATTTAAGTATGAAATGAACTATAAGATTGTAAGGTGTGTTGAAGACATATAAAAGCCTCATTCAAGCCTTTTAAGAATGCTATAAAGTATTCTTCATGATATTCATTGACAATTCTCCTTGTGAAGCTATGTATATTACCTAAAAGAGAGGTTTAGGGTCTTTAAATGATAAATTTTGAGTCAAAAGGCCACTAAATCAATCATAATATCTTTAATCACCTTCATAGTCATGTCATTGCTTCAAGTCAAATGTCTTATGATTTAGAAGTGTCTCTTCCATGAGTTTAAAGTGTAGTTTGGCCTCCAAAGAGCTCCCACATATGAAATATGTCACCATTTTTATCTCAAAATACTTATTGTTTGTTTTAATATGCCTTTTGACTTGTATTATTCCTTATGTTTCCCTAAATTGGTAGTTCCAAACCTAAAGTATGGATAAAATGCAAGAGGAAGGGTATTTTCATGTGTTTCATGCAGAAAGTATAGAATTGTATGAACTTTTACATATAGTGGATATTAAGAGGTTTTAGATGGAGTAATTATATGTGTTTCAAATAATATTCATGGAAAAAGGATCTCAAATAGACTCAAAACCAATCCTCAAATACCACCTAGTTTTTTTGCATCTCAAGAGAGACCTTCAGGTTTGTAAATGTATGAACATGAGAGAGAATATCAAGATATGGAATTTTTGGTAGAGGAAGGGGTCTAAGAGAGATTACATATTTGGTAATTTGTCTTCAATTTGGCCCTCTCTCCTTTATGAATATTCCTTTACAAGTTAATTCACTCATAATGGCTTCTTCATTCAGGCAAACAACCAATTTTCCAAGTTTTCTCCTCTTCTGAGCATGATGATAGAGGAATGAAAGTTTATGGAGATTTTTAGGAGTATTTTACACCTTCATATATCATTATATAACCTCATATCACATGTGTAAATTATATGGATCTAAAGAAGACATAAACTGATAAATATGTAGTCTATAAGCAAGTTAAGGATGGTTGTATGGTTCACAATGGATCCAAGGGTGTCAAGATTCATTAAGATTTTTTTTACAGGGTTTCATTCATATCATGTGTCCTTCATTAAAGTGTCTCAAATTTTAATCAATGTCTCATGGCTTAATAACTCTCAATCATCCTCAAACATCCTCACAGTGCCAGTTTAGCAAATGTTAAGGAAACTTAAAATTTGTTAAGTTATTTTGATGATTCCTAGGTTTCACTTTTAACAGTGTATACTAGTTCAAGGACCTCCAAAATGATATGTCTAGTTAATTAATATACCTATGCTTCCCTAGGATCCTTCATGACTATATTTATAGTAAAGTTATGTTTCATTTTCACTCCATCATGTTTCTTTCCATCTCCATAATCTTATCATTGTCATTCATCATTGTACAATCTTATCATTCCACTCCATTCTTAGTTTCATATATCCCATCATCCATAAACATATCACTACCTAGTAATCCACATTATGTATCTACTATTCTGGTACATTTGAATGATATTTGGGACCATCATGGTCTTAGAGATGATTTATACAACCTAGATCCATGCTAAATAATAGATCTTCATCTATAGTTGAGTATTATGATGATACTTCAAGGTATGCTTAAGGATTTTCTTGGGGATTAACATAAGTGTGAGAGACAATATTTTTATGGTAAATGAGGTGAAATTAAAATATCCAATGGACACCATGAATACCTTCAAAAACTCACTCTTCATACACCATTCTTGTACTCTCTCATATTCTATACAATGTGGTTAATAATCTTTTTAGGAGCTAAATGGTTGGATGTGACTCAAACCTTCACTTTTAATGAGCACTCAAAGAGTGAGAATATTAAATAATGAGGAAGAGGTTTTACTAGGTTGATCCATGGCTAAACTATCATATATCCCAACATTAAAACAATCTATACAGAGGTGTCTCATGACCACCTACAACAATGGTCAAAACTTAGTCAGCCTATATACACAATCAACCAACTCAAAGGAGTATCTATACTGGATACCTAAACTAATTATAGTCATACAATGATAAAATAATTAAAATATCATGCCAAGATACTTGATTAGTCAAAATAATCTTAGAAATTGAGTGATAGTCACCTCAGTTCACGCAAACTATACAAACCTCCACCTATAGTCATAGGATTACAATCATGCTCAGTGAGATAGGTGAGTTCATGTTGTCTTGTGATTAATATATGCTTCATGGATAATCAAATAGTGATAATATAAATATCATGATTGATATAATCAGTAGTTTCAATCATTAGTGAGATGGATTGGTGGCCTATATAGTAAAAAAGTGACTTACAGGCCCTAACTTGTAGGTCCTCATTTTGAATCAAATGAACATCAAATCAATGTATAAACCAAGTTAAAAAAATAATCATAATATAAATATATATCATTTTAAATATATTTAATAAAAACAATATGAAGTACATCTATGTCTCTTATTAATTTATTTACAATAAAGGAATCATAGGCTGAGTCAATAACTCTTATGGGTTATCTACATGTGGTCTATAAGTGTAACACAGTGAAGAGTGAGAGTTGTAAGTTGTTTGAAGTATTTAGAGATTAATGAATGTTTAAAAAGTTTAAAAAACATTTAATAGGATGATACTATATTTTATAAAGTCTCAAAACTCTTAAGAGTAATCAATTCACTCCATAAAGGCATACATAGGCTACAAACTCAAGATAGCCAGCTAAGCCTAAAAAGAGAGCTAAATATGAGGTAATGAACATTGGTTTCTATCTAAAAATAACCATATATATTAATTAACCATTTTTAAACCAATAATATTTGTTTAGGGATGGTAAAAAGGAGATTCACATACAGTCATATCTAAATATAGTCCACACACGGTCAAACTCATCTAAATAATTTTGGAGGAGTTTGTAATTTTGAGGCATTTACAAGGCTAATTAAGGTCTCAAAATTGGTAAAATTTGTATTTATAAATGTATTTATATATCCACACTATCATAAGGGTAATAATAATAGTGAAAAGACTCATTTTTCTATCATATAGCTTTCCTAGTCTATTGATAGACATTGATGAGACTAGGTGCACAATTGAAGGTTTGAAGATAAGATAAATTAAACTTAATAAAAGGGTTTTTAAATGTATTAAAAGGTGATGATAGTGTTTTTATATTATATTTATTTTATATGATAGTCAGGTTTCATAAAAAAATTCCTTTGAGGGATACGTAAGGAGATATACCTAAACATGCCTGAATGTGGAGGTTAGAGAAATATTCATACTTTTGACTGCTAAAAGGATGAAAACATCTGGATAAGTAAGTAATAATGAATTAATAATGTTTTTAATATTTAATAACATCATTTTGAGGTTGTAAAACATCAAAATTAGTCTTAAGGTTGTTTAGGCCTAGTGAATCCCAAACCCTAAGTTGATTATATGGAGTATGCAGGATAGAGTTAGAGCATAATTTGGATCTAAGGGCTTATTGACCTTTTAAATGTGTTTTATAAGTTAAATATATATCAAAATTACATTTTAATTATAAATATAATGTATGCCTTTGTATTCCCAAACACAGTCTTAGTAGTGGTATCTACAAGCACAGTCATAAGAGTTTTAAAGATAGAATGGTATTTTGAGTGGTAAGGGTAGTTTTTTAAGGTGAGAATAGATGATAATTAGTTTATTATTTTTATTTTGATTATATAAAATCATATATATCCACTCTACCCTTAAAAATTAGTATTAGACCAATTAGGCCTAAAAGCCTATTTTAGGCCTAGGAGGCCTATGCCACCTTAAGACACCTCTAGACACTACCAAGAAAGATGACTTCCTAAGAAGGTGTAAGGGGATTGTTTTCATCCGAAATTAGATGTTTCAAGAAGATGAGAGTAGAGGAAAGGTATTTGGAAGTTAACACAAAGTATTCAGTCTACATAACTAGTTTGACCCACCTATTTCAATGCTTGTATATTTCACTGCAAAGAGACTTGGAACAAATGCTCTTATCAAGATTTGAGGACCCATATGTACTTAATATCCATGGAGGATTGAATTTTTTTTAAGGGGCACAAGTTTATGAACCATTTATAAGACTATAATCAAGTATAGAATTCATGTAGAGAGTTCATAGTCAAATTCCCTATGTATATATCTTGACACACCTTTTGCATGTGAGTCCAAGATTCTTATAAAAGGGAGTCTATGGAATAAAAATCCATGGTAAAAAGTTATCTTTTGGAGGTTCATACTTTATGAACCATTGTTAAG
This sequence comes from Torreya grandis, assembly GCA_037957365.1. NCBI lineage: Eukaryota > Viridiplantae > Streptophyta > Pinopsida > Cupressales > Taxaceae > Torreya > Torreya grandis. The sequence continues at coordinate 518,078 of JARHVA010002486.1, forward strand.
ATGTCAAACCTCCAAAACCCTCCCTAAACCCTACTACAGACCAGTCTTGATAAAAGTGAATTATTTCACATAAACAACCATAAATCACCCTATAAATAATGTAATCATGAAGTACACTTAAATAGGGTCCTAACCATGGTATCATGTTATATGAAACTATATAGACCTATCAAAAAATAGTGTTTTTTGGGGAAAAAAGTAGAAAGAGAGGTACAAGGTAGTTTAAGATGATGCCAATCATTTGAGAATGAATTTTGGCACTTTTTTCACCTTATCAAGGCATCAGATGCTCAAAAAAATGCTTGGAAATGCCTCTATTAGCCTCTCATAATTAGCTAGTTTGTAGAAGTGAAAGACAAGGTGACCTAGTCACCTAGTGTGGCAAGTTTGTAGGTGTTTCTTGCTCAAGGAGACATATATCATGGTGTGTAGGTTTTTTCCAAGCCTAAAACTCACTTTTTCATAGGTTTATAAAATTTCATGCAGGTTTTCATGGCTACCAAATACAAGCAGTTAAGCTACTATGCCTAATTGGCTTAGTAGACCTACTTGGACAACAATAAAAGCTAAAGAATGGTGTATAAGATTGTCAAAAGAGGTAAAATGGAGTAATAATTCTACATAATTGACCCTTAAGTGATAATAAATGCATAACTAATCCTTAAGTGCCATAACTAATCATTACCATGCATAACTGACCTTCGAATAATCAATCCACATATAATTGATTCTTAAGAGGAGTTATTTGACAATTAAAGGTGTAACATGCTTCAGGATAAGGTTGAATCAGTCAAATACATCTTTAAATACCTCATCTCAATACATAAGGAATCATGCAAGAGCACCAAACATAGAGAGATTTATTGAAGACTGTTTGTAACTATCTACAACTAAAGTAATGGTTGAGTTAATGATAGATTAAGTATCTTTTCTTCTCTCCTCTAAGTCATTATTATTATTCTCTCATAATTTTGAATATATTTAGGCCTTAAAAAATATCCCTCACCTAGGTATGAGGAAAATTTTCTAGGTTTTATACTTGATAGACCTCTTGGATTAATAAAAAAATATTGTAGCTTGTCCATTATTGGATTATAGTGTGTTTATGCTTGTTTAGATGTGTATAAGTGGTATAAATCTTCCCTTAGCATGTCTTTGTCACACATATATGCTGATTAATTATATTATACATGTTTTTCAAAGTGTCAAAGTTTGGTGATCATGTTTGGAGTGTAATCTGGTTGAAATTGCCTCAAGATAGGCCTCTCTCCTTTCACCTCCAAGTTATAGTCATTCATTAGGACCTTCATATGAAACATTGTTCCTTAGGATCTTTGGATATAATGTTTTATTCCTTTTTTGGTTCATTAGTGTTTTAGGATTACAATATTGAGTGGATGATTCATTGTTGAATCATAATCACTAGTATAGGTTTTCCCTTATAGTGATCTTTCTAACTCTTTTCACCCCCAAATAAAAATAGGTTTAGGAAAAGGATTCAAAGTTGAAATAACAGAGGAGCTAGCCTCATAATATAGAGGTTTGGTCTAGCTATAGGTAATCCACAACTTTTAGACCAATCTAATGTTAGTCCAAGTTTGAAATAGAACTAAACAACCACCTCTAATAGGGTGAAACTTTGGTTACTAATAGTTTTGGCACACTCAGTGAGACCAAATTTAGACATTGGAGCCTAAAAGCATGTTTTATGCCTAAAAGGCCTATACACCCTTAAGGATACTTGGACCAAATGTTCTTATCAAGATTTGAAGACCTATATGTACTTAAGATCCATGGAGGATTGAATTTGTTTGAGGGGTACATGTTTATGAACCATTGTTAAGACTATAATCAAGTATAGAATGAATGAAAAGATCTCATAGTCCACTTTCCTACATACATATGTTGACACACATTTTTCATGGGAATCCAAGCTTCTCAAAAAAGTTGAATGGGTCTATGGACTAAAGATCCATGGAAATAAATTTTGGTTTAGAGGTCCATACTTTATGAACCATCATTAAGTTGGTGGACCTCCAAAACCCTACTATAGACCAGTCTTGAGAAAAGTGAAAATTATTGCACCTAAACACCCATGAATCACCCTATAAACACTTGAATCTTGAAAGACACTCAAAGAAGGTCTTGATCATGGTACCATGTTGTATAGAACTATATGAACTTGTCAAAAAAATATTTTTTGGGGAAAAAGAGAATAGAAAGAGGTACAAGGTAGTTTAAGATGATGTCAATCATTAGAGAATGAATTTTGGCACTTTTTTCACCTTCTCAAAGCATTAGATGCTCAACATTGCCTAGAAATGCCTTTGTCAACCTATTCTATTTAACCAGTGTGTAGAAGTGAAAGACAAAGTGACCTAATCACCTAGTGTGGAAAGTTTGTAGGTGTTTCTTGCTCATAGAGACCTATATCATGGTGTATATGGTTGTTTCATACCTAAAAAATGACTTTTTCATAGGTTCCTAAAATTTCATGTTTTTTATGGCTTCCAAATACAAGTAGTTAGGCTACTAGGCCTAATTAGCCTAGTAGAACTACTTGGTCAATAAGAAAAGATAAATAATGGTGTAAAAACCATTTAGAGAGTTAATATGGAGTAATCATGCTACATAATTAACCTTTAAGTGATAATCAATGCATAACTAATCCTTAAGTATCATACATGATCCTTACCATGCATAACTAACCCTTGAATAATCAATCCACACATAATTGATCCTTAAGAGGAGTTATTTGAAAAATAAAGGCATATAATGCTTCAAGATATGGTTTAATAAGTCAAATACATGTTCAAATACCTCATCTCAATTCATAAGGAATCATGCAAGAGCACCAAACATGGAGATATTTCTTGAATACTATTTGTAATTATTTACAACTAAAGTAATGCTTGAGTTAATGATAGATTGAGGATATTTTATTCTCTCCTCTACACCATTATTCTTCTTCTCTCCTCATTTTGAAGATATTCAGGTCCTTAGGCCTTGAAAATGATCCCTCACCTGGGTATGAGGAAATTATGCTAGGTTATGTACTTCATAGGCCTCTTAGATTAATAAAAATATATTGTAGCTTATCCATTATTAGTTTATAGTGTGTTTATGCTTATTTAGATGTATATAAGTGGTATAAATATTCCCTTAACATGTCCTTGTCACAACTGTATGTTGATTAATTATCTTATGTAGGTTGTATGAAGTGTCAAAGTTTGGTCATCATGTTTGAAGTGTAATCGAGCTGAAAGTACCTCAAGATAGGCCTCTCTCCCTTCACCTCCAAGTTATAGTTATTAATTAGGACCTTCATATGAAACATCATTGATTAGGAGCTTTGGATATAATGTTTTAATGCATTTCTAGTTTATTAGTGTTGTAGGAGTACAAGATTGAGGGGATGATTCATTAGTGAATCACCATCACTAGTATAGGTTTTCGCTTCAGGTTTTATTTCTAACTCTTTTCACCCCTAAAGCAAAATAGGTTTAGGAAAAGGATTAAAAGTTGATATATCAAAGGGGATAGCCTCATAATCTAGAGGCTTGATCTAGATATAGGTAACCCACAACATGTAGACAAATCCAATATTACTCCAAGTTTGAAGGAGAACTTAACAACCACCTCCAACAAGGTACAACTTGGGTTACTAACAGTTTTGGCACACTCGATGGGACCATATTCAAACATTGGAGCCTAAAATATTTTTTTAGGCATAGAAGTTCTATACGCCCTCAAGGAGACTTGGAATAAATGATCTTATCAATATTTGAAGACCCATATATACTTAAGATCCATGGAGTATTGATTTTGTTCGAGGGGCACATGTTTATGAACCATTGCTAAGATTATGATAAAGTCTAGAATGCATGAATAGAGATCATATTCCACTTCCCTATGTACATATATTGACACACCTTTTTCATGGGAATACAAGATTCTCAAAAATGTTAAATGGGTCTATGGACTAAATGTCCATGGAAAAAATTCTTGGTTACTTTGTGAACCATCGTTAAGATGGTGGACCTCTAAAATCCTCCCTAAACCCTAATATAGACTAGTATTGATAAAAGTGAAAATTATTTCACGTAAACACCAATGAATCACCATATAAACACTTTAATCATGAAGTACACTTAGATAGGGTCCTAACCATGGTACTGTGTTGTATGGAACTATATGGATGTGTCAAAAAATAGTTTTTGGGAAGAAAAGAGTAGAAAAAGATGTATAAGGAAATTTAGGATGATTACAATCATTATAGAATTAATTTTGGCACTTTTTTCACCTTCTAAAGTAATTAGATGCTCAAAACCATGTGTAGAAATACTTTTGTCAGCCTCTTCTATTCAATTAGTTACAAAAGCAAAAGACAAGGGGACCTAGTCACATATTGTGGTATGTTTGTATGTGTTTCTTGCTCATGGAGACCTATATCATGGTGTGAAAGGTTGTTTTAGGCCAACAACTCACTTTTTCATAGGTTTCTAAAGTTTCATGTAGGTTTTTATGGCTGCCAAATAAAACCAGTTAGGCTACTAGGCCTAATTAGCTTAGTAGATCTACTTGGTCAATAAGAAAAGATAAATAATGGCATAGAACAATGTTGGGAGAGTTGACATGGAGTAATAATGCTACATAATTGACCCTTAAGTGATAATAAATTCATAACTAATCCTTAAGTGGCATAAATAATCCTTACCATGCATAGTTGACCTTTAAGTAATCAATCCACACATAACTGATCCTTAAGAGGATTTATTTGACAAATAAAGGCATAACATGCTTCAAGATAAGATTGAATCAGTAAAATTCATCTTCAAATACCTCATATCAATCCATAAGGAATCATGCAAGATCACCAAACATGGAGAGATTTCTTGAATATTGTTTGTAACTATTTACAGCTGAAGTAATGCTTAAATTAATGATAGATTGAGGATCTTTTATTCTCTCCTCTATGCCATTATTATTCTTATCTCCTCATTTTGAATATATTCAAGCCTTTAGGCCTTAAAAAAGATCCCTCACTTGGGTATATGGAAGCTTTTCTAGGTCTTTTACTTGATAGACCTCTTGGATTAATAAAAAACTATTACAGTTACTCCATTATTAGATTATAGTGTGTTTATGCTTATTAATATGTTTATAAGTGGTATAAATATTTCCTTAGAATGTCCTTGTCACACCTATATGATAATTAGTTTTCTTATGCAGGTTATGTGAAGTTTCAAAGTTTGGTGATCATGTTTGGAGTGTAATCTACTTGAAAGTGCCTCAAAATAGGTCTCTCTCCCTTCACCTCCAAGTTATAGTCATTAATCAAGACCTTCATATGAAAAATAATTGCTTAATATATTTGTAACTGATTCTTCAGTCCATTTATGGTTCATTAGTGTTGTAGGAGTACAAGATTGAGTGGATGATTCATTGATGCATCACCATCACTAGTATAGGTTTTCCCTTCAAGTTATCTTTCTAACTCTTTTCACCCCAAAAGAAAAATAGGTTTAGGAAAAGGATTAAAATTTGATACATTATAGGATATATACTAATAATATATATCAAACTTACATTGGAATGAGAAATATCATATAGACCTTTGTATTTACAAACACACAATCTTAACAATGATATCTACAAGCACAGTCATAAATATTTTTAGAGACATAATGGTGGTAAGGGAAGTTTTTTAAGGTGATAACATGTGATAATTATTTTATTATTTTGGGTTTGAATCTCTAAATTCATATACAACCATTCAACCCTCAAAACTCAATATTAGACTAATTAGTATTAAAAACCTATTTCAGGCCTATAAGGCCTATACCACCTTAAGATACCTCTAGACATTAATAAGAAAGATAACTTATTGAGAAGGTGTAAAGCGATGGTTTAGGTCCTAAATGAGATTTTTCAAGAAATTATAATATAATAAAGGTCATTTTATTCCTTGGAAGCTAACATTAAGTATACAACCTACACATCTAGTTTGACCCACCTGTTTCAATTCTTGTATATTTCACCACAAGGAAACATGGACCAAATGATATTATTAGGATTTGAGGACCCCTATGTACTTAATATCCATGGATTATTGAGTTTTTTAAAGGGATTAAAGTTTATTAACCATTTCTAAGAATATAAGCAAGTCTAGAATGCATGTAGAGAGCTTATAGTCCACTTCCCTATGTACATATCTTGACACACATTTTGTAATGGGACCCAATATTCTTAGGAAAGTTGAAGGGGTATATTGAATAAATATCCATGGTAAGAAGTTTTGGTTTGGAGGTACATAATTTATGAACCATCGTTAAGATGGTGGACCTCCAAAACCCACCCTAAAACCTACTACAGACCTGTCTTGAGAAAAGTGAAAATTCTTGCACCTAAACACCCAAGAATCACCCTATAAACACTTGAATCATGAATTAAACTCAGAGAGGGTCCTAACCATGGTACCATGTTGTATAGAACTATACAGACCTATAATGAAATAGTGTTTTTTGGGAAAAAAAGAATAAAGAGAGGTACAATGTAGTTTAAGATGGTGCCAATCATTTGAGAATGAATTTTGGCACTTGTTTCAAATTCTAAATGCATCATATGCTCAAAAACATGCATGGAAATGCCTCTATCAACCTCTTCTAATTAGCTAGTCTGTAAGAGTAAAAGATAAGGTGACCTAATCAACTAGTGTGGCAAGTTTGCATGTGTTTCTTTCTCATGAAGACCTATATCATGGTGTGTAGGGTTGTTTTAAACCAAAAATCACTTTTTAATAGGTTTATAAAGTTTCATGTAGGTTTTCATGGCTACCAAATACAAGCAGTTAGGCTACTAGGCCTAATTCACCTAGTAGACCTACTTGGTCAACAAGAAAAGTTAAATAATGGCATAGAAGATTGTTGAGAGAGTTAACATGGAGTAATCATGCTGCATAACTAACCCTTAAGTGATAATCATTGCATAAATAATCCTTAAGTGGCATACTTGATCCTTACCATGCATAACCGACCCTTGAGTAAATAATCCACACATAATTGATCCTTAAGAGGAGTTATTTGGAAAATAAAGGCATAACAAGCTTTATTATAAGTTTGAATAAGTCAAATACATCTTCAACTACCTCATTTTAATACATAAGGAATCATGCAAGAGCACCAAACATGGAGATATTTCTTGAAGATTATTTGTAACTTTTTAGAACTGAAGTAATGCTTGAGTAAATAATAGACTGAGGATATTTTATTATCTCCTCTATGCCATTCTTCTTCTTCTCTCCTCATTTTGAATATATTCAGGCCTTTAGGCCTTGGAAAATATCCCTTACCTAGGCATAAGAAAACTCTACCAAGTTTTCTACATGATAGACCTCTTGGATTAATTAAAAAAACTATTACATCTTCTCCATTATTGACTTATAATTTATTTATGATTATTTAAATGTGTATAGGTGGTATAAATTTTCCCTTAGCATATCCTTATCACACCTATATGTTGATTAATTATCTTATGCATGTTATGTGAAGTGTCAAAGTTTGGTGATCATGTTTGGAGTGTAATATTATTGAAAGTACCTCAAGATAGGTCTCTCTCCCTTCACCTCTAAGTTATAGTAATTCATCAGGACCTTCATATGAAACATTGTTTCTTAGGAACTTTGGATCTAATTCTTTAGTCTATTTATGGTTCATTAGTTTTGTAGGAGTACAAGATTGAGTAGATGAATCATTGGTGCATCACCATCACTAGTATAGGTTTTCCCTTCAAGTTATCTTTCTAACTCTTTTCACCCCCAAATAAAAATAGGTTTAGGAAAAGGATTTGATGGCCATTTTTGGCCCACAGAGAAAATTCTTACATGATTTAATAAAGAACACAAAAATCACAAGTAGACAAGTTCATGAGGTCATATCTCACGTGTATAGAAGAGTCATAGGAAATGGCCAAATGGGTTTGTTCACTTTTATACCAAGATCATTTGTCCTAAGTTACAACTCATGTAATTTAACACCATGAAAGATATAAACATGTAAAGTCACCCTCTAAATCATTTTTGACCATGTTTTCTAGGTCCAATTTGAGTCGAGTAGACATTTTCATGGTGCTAGATCTCATATGCATGCTAGCCCCACAAAGAAATAATCATATGGGTTTGTTCATTTTGAAGTCTAGTTTATATACACCATGTTACAAGTCCTCTAACAAAGTGCATAAGAAGATATGCATGGGAAAAGATGGATCATAGTGCAGGGTTTGCTAAGTTTCTATAAGTAGCAATTTTAGACCCAACTATCATCCAAATGTCATGTAAGACTAGTCGAATTCAAAATTTTATAAAATCATGTGGAAAGCTCAAATGGCTAGTGGACCAAAAGGGTTTGTTCCTTTCAATATTAAGTCCATTCCATGCAAGTTTGGTGCCCCCATGATCCATGTGATTTAATAAATATAATTTTAAATTTGGTTAGAAGTAGCAGACATTCATGAAGACGTCAATTTCAAGCTCTAGAAAATAACCATTGGAATTTAAATAGTGGGTCTTAGCATAACGATGATCAACATTGTATCATACATTTGGATCTAATGGTGAGTGTTGATCAAAATTTTATCCAATCTCAATGGAAAATATATGTGTGACAAGTGTCAAGGGCATGTTCAACTAACATGAGATCAATGATCCATAGGCTTTTGTACAAATTGAAATTGACAGAGCAAGTTGAGTCAACTTGTCAATGAGCCAAGTTAATTTTCTATAACCAATCAGATTAAAGACAAGCCTGATATTCTCGATGATGGATGGAAAGTTATTTTTGACCATGAAACATAGGGTTCTATAGGGCTTTGACACCATTAGATATGGTTCAAATGCCATAAAATAGCCCAGGTGATGCAATGGGATGTAACGAACATGTACAAATCACCATTAAGGTTATAATATGAACCTTTGGTTCATATTTTTTATCAAGTAGAGTTATTCTTATAGCAGTGTTCAACATTTGTAGGAGGATCCATGCATGCACATATAGGATTGGGTTCCTACAAAAAGGATGGTTCTTTTATCCCTGTTATAATATAAAAGGTGCTATATTTTCTATAGGTCTATACTGATATGGAAACTATAGGAAAACCAATAGTTTTGAATTGGTTTTCTATGTATTGATAGACCTATGATCCAAGCATGAAGTTAAAGTAGAGGTGAAATTAATGCAAAATATCTTTAGTCTTTAGCATGGTCATAATCTTGACAAATAGCCACCTAAAAGGCACTAAGCCATGTTTTAGTCAGGTTCATGATCATGAAATTTTTGTCTTCAATCGGGAATTGGTGTGAAAGATAAAGGAAATATCTAGTATTGGGAATTATGGCTAGAATAATTTAATGCATCCTTAAGGCCTTTGGGGACCTTCTCACTCAATAAGACAAACATACCATTCTAATTGATCAAAAATTTGGTAATACTTCCATTGGTTAATGAGTAAAAGGTGGTGGCTCAGGTTCATTTAATGACCTAGGATAGGTGTTCTTTTTCTAATAAAATGTTTTCCCACTTTTTTGGGAGGCTTCTCTTCTTCTATATATCCTGGTATCATTCCCTTTTTAGGGGTTCTCAGCTTTCAAAAAATTTAGCATTTTATTTTTGATACAAGGATACTCATCGAGACTCTTTAAACAATGTGCTCATTTGATAAGGTTAAACCCTATCAAGATATTGTAAGAAATACCTTTTAAATTAATAGGATCAACTATTTGCCTATCTCTTATCTTTAATCAATGTTGAGTATGCTTGTGTATGGTAAATTCATGAAGGAGATTCTTCCTAATTTGTTGTCCTTCTGCTTACCTCTTTGAATATGTTTTAAATCCAATTTGTATGTCTAGATTAGTGTTATGTTTGGGACCTCTTATATGAAATATTAATGTAATTGGTGAGATTGAGTAATTCATGGTTACCTTTTTGCTGATATAATGTGGGTTCAAACTTATTTGAGTGTCCACTTAACTTTGGTGTATCACCTTCTTATTATTCTTAGGATCCATCACTCTCTTTCTAACCCTTTTCTCAAGAAGCATTAGGCTTGGTTTTAATCTTAAGAGAGCATCAAAGAGGAAGCCAACCTACTATGGAGGTTCATCCCTAACATAGGTGACCCATAGAATAGGATTGTCCCAGTTTTATAGCTCAATTGGAGAGAGCTTGAATAACCCTCTCCAAGGGTGAAAATTAAGCATGTAATAGTTTTTGGCATACCCAGTGGGACACACCTCTTTCAAAAGAAGTGTTGATCAGATTTGATGTTGATTTGATCAAATTTACAATGGTTAAGCTATTAATAATAATATCTAGTGACCTTGAAAGGAAGAACCAATTCTCTAGTGCAAAATATTAGCTCCATCTCATGCCAAAGGTGATAATAAGGTTAGCTTCAAGAGGTATTCCTTTTGAATTTGTTGAACTACCTTTAAATTCTATAAAAAGACTATGGTTTGTAAATACTCATCCATATTAGGGAAACTTTTCTCCTAGGACATTTCCAAGTCCTATCCCTAGAAGAGGACCCTTGTTACCCCCTTGCACATCCATGATAGTCCCTAGATATTTTGTGGCTTTTAATGGCCAAATCCCCTTAGCCCTTACTCACTATGATCCTATACCAATTTCAACCCTCAAAAGTGTTCCCTATGACACCAGAGACCAAGATATAACACCCTCTAAACACCTCATGGACATAACAAACTTTTACAATATACATAATGTCATAGAGGATAATATATCTATTAGGTTACTAACTACCACTTTCAAAGGAAACACCCTAGATTGGTATAGAGGCCTTACTACAAACTCCATTCAAACATGTGAAAAATTAGGGGAAGCCTTGTGTAAAATATTTGAGAATAAAAGTGACCATTTGTCACTTGTAGAATAACTAACTATGATTAGAAGAGCTCCTCATGAAGTCATGCAAGATTTTAACACAAGGTTTTTAAAAACCTGGGATAGAATCCTAGTCATAGTTATGCTAACCCCTAACTTAAATTTCTTATATTATTTAAAGGCTTTGAATAGTGATATAGTAATAATGATCCAATCTATGGTAGAAAATATACTTCCAAATGCATATGAGGTGGTCATTAAGGCAGTGAATTATCTAGCTTAAGATGGCAAACTTACACCCAAACCACCAATTCCATTATTTCCTAAAATCATATGATATCTCATTTCTATTTCCCCATTATATGTCATTTTCCCTACATTGACAACTACTGCAACCCCTACACCAAAGCAAGATAAAGCTTCTACTAGTGGATCTAGTGAATCAGTAGAATAAAAGAACTTTCAGGATCTCAAAATCATGTTTTAGTCTTTAGGGAATGAGCTAGTAAATGTAAAAATGAAATAGGCATTCAATAGGCCTTATCAAAGTTCATATCATCCTCAGCAATAGGATTTTCAATCAAACAAACCTCCATATAAGGGAAACTACCAAGGCCAAGGTTAGAACCAAGGGTAACATGGATACAATAGGAAACGTAACTTCAACCCTAATGTTGTTAGTACTTCCAACTCCTTGGTCTTAGTTCAAAATAATGTGGCTCAAGAAGCAGAGGGTACCCTACCATAGAACCAATCCTATGGTTAACATATTCTCCTGAATATTGACCTTAACCAAGACTTTAATGATCAATGGTAGCAAGTTGCTAACTTTGTGTAAAACCAAGCTCTCATAGCCCAAAACATAGAAGTGAATATAATGACTAGACCATAAGAACCTCCACAGGATCAAGGGTCTAATCAGGAACAAAATTAGTTAGATGCTACAATGATGAACTATGAACAAGGGGAGTGCTATGCAGCCAACTAGTAAGCTAGTTTCAACTAGGCCTATAGTATAACAATAAATATAAGATTTAAAAGAAAGAATATGGATGATAATTATTAAGTATTATAAGAGCTTCCCACCATTGATCCTTCAATAACAAAGGCTAGGGAACCAACTGTCACTCTAAAGGTCCCAATACCTCTAAAATATTAGAGCTAAAGAAATCCTTTTGTTTTCTAGGGCTGACAAGTTTAACAAACAATAGTGGTGGCTCCCAAATCTCAAGTAAAGGTTCGTGTTTCACCCATAAACATTATTGAACAAATTAAGAAGTCAAATGTGAGTATACCCATGTGGGATATGTTCTCCATACCTGGCCAAGTGGACATTATTCAAGAGGGTTTGTCCAAAGTTAATATTACAAATGTTACAAAAATCCATCAAGCAAGGTGAATGAATTTCTCACCAATACAACCAAAGGGATAGAGGAAGGGAAATCAAGTAAAGCATCCAAACCTCCTCCCTTCTATAGTTTAGTAATCATTGGAAACTCTCTAGTACATAACTATTTAGTGGATAGTAAGGCTAGTACCTCAGTGATGCCAAAGTCCATAGTTGATTAGCTTGGTATGAAATATGAGCCATAGTCTAAATGAGTGATGCAACTTGATGGTTATTCTCCTAAACCATCTGGTATAATTAGGGACCTCAAAATGACCCTAAAATCTTGTCTTAGTGTATCGATATCCCAAGATGTATTGGTCTTGGATGTACCTCCTTACTTTACGCTATGTTTATCCACAAAATTCATAGCAAAGATAGGGGGATATCTTGAAATAGACTAGTCTTATATGGCCTTCAAGATAAGGTATGAAACCAAGATGTCAATCAAGGCTCAGCCCATTCGATAATTCCATATAGAACCATATGGTCCAAATAGTGTCAACATCAATTTCACCATCATTGATGAGGATGAATTCACAATGGGGAAGGATTTGAACACTCATCTAGTAGAGGTGCCAGACTTGTTCTTGGATGAGTTATGGAATGATAACTAGTCAGTGGACCCCTTAGAGGCTATTGAAGAAAGAGACTTGGGTGTTTTCTATTTTCATTAAGAATACCATCCTATGCCATCCATCATAAGGCCTCAAGAATATGTTAGTGGTCTATGTAAGTTGTTATTTGATGGCTCAAGGAGCAAGCATACAGTGAGTGAAAGTGTCATGCTAGTTTACCCTTAAAATGATAAGTACTTATCTTCATATAAGTTTTAATTTAGCTACTCCTACAATTAATTTGAATATAAGGGTCTCATTCAAGGCCTTCAATGGTATAATAAGAGAAAGATCAAGTAGTTGTAAGTTTATGGGGACATTAAATTGGTTATACACCAAGTAATATGTCAAAATTACACTAAGAATCATTTAATGAGATCCTACAACCACCAAGTGTGGGACCTCATTGAGGACTTTGAGGTTTTCAACTTTTAATCAGTGTTGAAAGGCCAAAACCAACATGGTCATAGGTTAGAAGCTATGGGGGCTCATTTTGACATCCCCAATGAACTAAAAAGAACTAGGTTTAAACCACACATCAAAGTGGTAATAAGACCATTAGTGTTAGATAATGAAGCTCATTGGTAGGTCTTTGAAAATTATAAACATATTACATGCTTCTTGTAACAAGAATCAAAATTCTCCTCCCTTAATCAAGAAAAGTTACAACACTAGTATGGGGAGCAGATTTCCCAACTAAGGTCCAATAAGATTCCTAAGGGTCTAGTCACCCTGGAAGGCCCCTTTCATGAAGGGGACCATATGAGGAAGGATAAATAATTACTGTCAACTAATGAGGAGAATTGTGAAAGAGTTCTTATCTTTGAGGACAAACTTCTCAATATTAGAAAGGTAAGCACTAAAGCTGAAAGGCATGATTTCACTAGATCTCTATAAATAATATGCAAAAAAAATTTGCTTGGGAATATAATGACTTAAATAGCTTTGATCTTAATCTATCCCAACACACAATAGAGCTAGAGGCTAATTCCAAGCCTATTAGATAGAAGCAGAGGCCCATAAATCCCAAGATTAAAGAGCTCATGAGAAAGATGTTAACCAAGATTATAGAGTCTATGATCATCTTCCCCATCAAACATTCTTTGTGGGTAGTTAATCTAGTACCTATCAGAAAGAAGAGTGGGGACATCAGACTATGTGTGGACTCTAGAGATCTTAATAGGGTCTCTTTGAAGGACCATTACCCTCTACCATCCATGGAATAACTCCTAAAAGTAGTTATTAGTTTAAAATGTTTCTCTCTCCTATATGGATACTCAGGTTATAACTAAGTACTAGTGAGAGAAGAGGACCATTACAAGACTACCTTCACCACAAAGTGGGGGACTTTTTCTTATCAAAAGATGCACTTTGGATTGTCTAATTCTAGGGAAACCTTCCAAAGGGAAATGGACATGGATTTCCAAGGATTATTAAATTAAATGGTGTTGGTCTATTTGGATGACATTAAGGTCTTCTCTAAGAATGAAAATGACCACATAGACCATCTAAGGCTAATTTTATAAATATGTAGAGAGTATGTGATCTCTTTAAACCCCCAAAAATGTGTGTTCTCTATGCATGAGGGAAAATTGCTAGGCCATATTGTTTTAAAAGAGGGATTATCTATTGACCCTAATAGAGTAAGTGTTATCTTAGCCTTATCATTAACAAAACATAAAAAGGGGATCTAAAGCTTCCTTGGAAAGATCAAATTTGTGATAAGGTTCATACTTGGTTTTGAAAACTTGTTCAATCGTATCACCACCATGCTAAAGAAAATCCAAGTGTTTACTTGGTCTGATGAAGATAGAATAAAATTTAAAGCCATCAAGGAGGCCATTGCCCAATCACCCTCACTTATAAATCTTGATTTCTCTAAAGACTTCATCCTTTACACCTTTACTAACATTAACAACATATCAGCTATGCTGATACAGAAGAATAGTGAAGCAATGGAGCAACCAATTACATTTTTCAATCAAAGGCTAGAAGGATATGAGGTGAGGTCCATTATCATTAATAAATAATTTCTTGTATCCTTGAGGATCCTTAAGAAATTTAGGCCCATGCTCTCCAACAATAGGATCCATCTTATGGTGTCTCATCTTGGAGTTAGGGATTTCCTCCTTAATAAAGATTTAAGTGAGAAGAGAACAAGATAGATTACAAAGGTCATGGAATATGATGTAGAAATCAATGTCACCAAACTAGCCAGGGGAAAGCATTTATGTGAACACATGGTGAATGACCTCCAAAGGGATAACAAATCTATTTTGGTGACCCAAGATAACTCACGGGTAGGTAGCTTTAAGATATGGCTCACTTCTTAGCAATAGGAGAATGCCACCAAGATCTGGATAGAGCTAAAAGAATATATTTTAGGCTTAAATATATACCTTATGTATTAATTAATGGAATTAATTTTACAAAGGACCTCAATGGGGTGATCCTTAGATGCATAGATGATGACTAGGTAACCACACTCTTAGAGTAGTTCTATGATGGACCTGTAGAAGGCCATTTTGGACCAAAAACCGCTACAACAAAATTAATGAGGTTTGGTTATTACTAACCCAAACTTTTTTAAGATGTTAATACATGGGTTAGAAGGTGCAAAAAGTGTACCCTATTTGTAGGAAAGCAAAAAATAACATCCCTTCCACTCAATCCTATTCAAGTAAAGCTACCCTTCATGCAATGGGGGTTAAACTTCATAGGGATAATCAATCCACCATCAAGTGTACGGAATAAATGGGTGCTCACTGCAATTGACTACTTTACCAAGTGGGTGGAAGCCATTTCTTTGAAGGAATCTAATGAAGTTGTAGTCTTGGCTTTCTATGATAGCCTTGTAACTGGGTTTGATGTCCTAGCCATCATAATTTTTGATAATGGGTTGGCATTCCTTAGTATGAAAATAAGTAAATGGGATCTCAAACTAGGTATCTACCTTAGCATTTCTTCCAACTACTATCCTCAAGTAAATAGACTAGTAGAGTCCAAAAACAAAAATTTGTTGAGAATCATTAGGTGGACCATGGAATAAAATCAGAGAACATGGCACACCAAGCTAAAGACAACCATGTGGGCTGATAGGGTGACTCCTAAAACTAACATTGGTAATTATCCATATGTTCTTGTGTATGGAAGGGAAGCCAAATTGCCTATCTACCTTGAGTTGCTTCAATTAGAATTATCTCATGATCTTGAGTTAATGGAGGATGAGCCCATGAATGTGAGGATGGTAGAACTCATGGAGCTAGAGGAAACTAGAGACCTTGATATGAACACTTTGGAATCACATAAGGCTCAGGTCAAGAAGGAATTTGAAAAAATAGCTACAACAAAGAACTTTAAGGAAGGGAACCTAGTACTAAAATAGGACTCAAATAAGGCCAAACTAGGCAACCATACCAAGTTTAACAGCTTGTGGAGTGGTCCTTATTTGATCCTTGGATGAAAAGAACATAATTCTTTTTAGCTTGCCCAATTAGATGGAGAGGTATTACCCATCCTAGTCAAAGGCATTCATTTTAAGCCCTATTATTTAATAAGTATGGCATCTATTGTAACATACTATACATGTTAAAATAGCTTTTTCTTTTCTCTAGGTGCATTGTCCATTTCTTCTTTATGTTCTATTTTTTCCTTTTCCAAAGTGCCTCAGGCATTTTGTCTCTTTTGATCCTTGTTATTTCAAAGGGAGGTTTAGCTCAATTTTAGAAGATAATGAATCCATACACAATGGATTGGATAAGATGATGGTCTAGGTTATTAAAACATAGCAAACATGCTTCCCTACGAGCCACCAAAGATGTTAGCCAATTTTGGCCCAATTTTTGCATGATTTAATAAAGCATACAGAAAGCACAAGTATGAAAGTTCATGAGTTCATATCTCATGTGTAAATAAGATTCATAGGAAATGGTCAAAAGGGTTTGTTCATTTTTATACCAAGAACATTCGTGTCAAGTTATAGATTATGTTTTATAACACCATGAAAGATATAAGCATGTAAAGTCACCCTCCAAAGCATTTCTTTCCATGTTTTTTAGGTCTAATTTGAGTCAAGTAGACATTTTCATGGTAATATATCTCATATGTATGATATCCCCACAAAGAAATAATCATATGGGATTATTGATTTTAAAGTCTAGTTAATATGTGCTAGGTTACATGTCTTTTGACAAAGTGCATAAGAAGTTATGCATGGGCAAAGATGGCTCATAATATAGGATTTGCTAAGTTTCTATACTTAGCAATTTCAGACCTGACTATCATCCAGATGTCATGTAAGACTAGTTGAATTCAACATTTTATAAAAGTGTGTGGAAATATTAAATGGTCAGTGGACCAAAAGGGTTTATTCCTTTCATTATTAAATCCATTCCCTATAATTTTGGTACCCACATGATCCACGTGCTTCAAGATATATAATTGTAAAGTTGGTCAAAAGTGACAGACATTTGCACAGATGTCAATTTCAAGCTCCAAAAAATATCCATTGGAATTAAAATAGTGGCTCTTGTTGGATCGATAATCCATATTGCATCAAACATTTGGATCTAATGGTGAGCACTAATCAAAATGTTAGTGAATCTCAAGGGAAAAGTTATGAATCACAAGTGTCAAGGGTATGTTCAACTAACAAGAGATCAGTGATCCATAAGCCTTCATACAAATTGAAATCAATGGAGTGAGTTGAGTTAACTTGTTAATGAGCTGAGTTGATTTTTGACAACCAATTAGATTAAAGACAAGCCTAAGATTCTTGATGAGGGTTGGAAAGTTATTTTTGACCATGAAACATAGGGTTATATAGGGTTTTTGATACCATTAGAGATGGTTTAAATTATTTATAAAAGCTTAGGTAATGTAATGGGATGCAAGGAAAATGTTTGGATCACCATTAAGGTTAAAATATGAACCTCTAGTTCATATTTTTTCTCAAGAAGACTTGTTCGTACAACAATGTTTGACATTTTTAGGAGGATCTATGCATGCACATATGGTTTTGGGTTCCTATAGAGAAAGGATGGTTCTTTTAGACCTATTATAATATAACAGGTGCTATATTTTCTATAGGTCTGTACTGATATGGAAACTATTGGAAAACCAATAGTTTTGAATTGGTTTTCCACTTATAGATAGATCTATGATCCAAACATGAAGTCAAAGTAAAGGTGTAATTAATGTAAAATATATTCATTATTTGAAATGGATATAATCTCGATAAGCATCCACCTAAAAGGTACTAAGACATGTTTTAGTTAGGTCCATCATCCTAAAAGTTTTATCTTCAAGCAAGAGTTGGCGTGAAGTATCAAGGAAAGATCTAGAATTGGGAACTATGGATAGAAACATTTAATACATCCTCAAAGCCTTTGGGGACCTTCTCACTCAAAAATCAACATATAACATTTTGATTGATCAGAAAGGTGGAAATGCTTCCATTATCTAAGGAATAAAAGGTGGTAGTTCAATTTTATTTAATAACCTAAGATATATGTTATTTTTTTGATAGTGTGCTCACCCACTCTTTTGGGCAGCCTCTCTTCTTCTATATATCCTATTCTTATTCCCTTTGTATGGGTTCTCGTCATTCAAAAAAGTTATAATTTTCTTTCTAAGACAAGGATATTCATCAAAACTCTTGCAAAAGTGTGCTCATTTGATAAGGTTAAACCCTATCAAGATATTGTAAGAACTACCTTTTGAAGCAATATGATCAACTCTTTGCCTATCCCTTATCTTTAATCAATGTTTAGTATTCTTGTGTATGGTAACTCCATGAAGGATATTCTTTATAATTTTTGTCCTTATGCTTACCTCTTTAAATATGTTTTCAAGCCAATTTTAAGGTTTGGATTGGTGTTCTATTTGGGACCTCTTCTATGAAATATTTATGTCATTGGTGAAATTGTGAGATTGAGTAAGTCATGGTTAACTTTTTATTGATCTAGTGTGGATTCAAACTTATTTGAGTGTCCACTTAGCTTTGGCTTATCACCCTTTTAGTTTTCTTTAAATCCCTCACTCTCTTTCTAACCCTTTTGCTGGGAAGCATTAGGCTTAGTTTTAGTCTTAGGTGAGCATCAAAGAGGAAGCTGACGTACTCTAAAGGTTTATCCCTAACATAAGTGACTTATGGCCTAGGTTTTTACCAATTTTATAGCTTAGTTGGAGAAATCTTGAACAACCCTCTCTAAGGCAGTAAATTGAGCCCATAATGGGATTCAAAGTTAATACATCATAGGAGATAGCCTCATAATCTATAGGTTTGGTCTAGCTATAGGTAACCCACATCCTATAGACTAATATAATGTTAGTCCAAATTTGAAGAAGAACTAAACAACCTCATCCAATAGGGTTCAACTTGGGTTACTAGTAGTTCTAGCATGCCCAATGGGACCAGATTCAGATATTGAATCATTCATAGTAGTAATTTGAGCATTCATAAAGTCATCATCTCAAAGGTATGAATAGCTCTTATTCATAATTCATTATTTTTCATGTGTCTTATGGTAATTTATGGTTACATATGGGGTAGATTCCTTTCACATACCTGCTTATCAATAGCCCTATGATCCATCCCCACTACACTTTGATCCCTATCCATCTCAGTATGACCCCTAACAGCCCTACATTCACCCATATCAACATTATGATGAGCCTCACCAACCCTATATTAAACCTTATCAGTAGTATGGTGGATCACACCAACCCTATGATACCCCTCACAAACATTTTTACCCTCAATATGAGCCATATTAGTTCTAAGATCAGCGTCCTTACTAAAATTTCTCTCCCTCTTTATCTCCCCAACCACCATTTCAAGACACACATAATTTTTTTTATTAGTTGGAAGAGATGAAGAGGATTAATTAGCTTATTTATAATGAAATATTAGCCTTGAGACAAGATTAATCATGTAAACAATCTCAAGATTTACTACCTCCTGTTGCCCCATACCACTATCCATGGATTAAGATTACATCTTAGGAATATTTTTTTCCAATCATGCCCCAAGTTTTAATAGATTCAATGCAAGAGGCTCCTAAATCCAAGTTTCTAACTAGGAAATAATTGTAGTAGTCAAAGAGAGGAGACCAAACAAGTATAATCCCAAGTGTTATTCTGAAAAGCATTCATGAGAACATTCATCCCCCACCCCTCCCTCCTCAAATTCCTAAAGACTTCCCCTCATAGAAGGATATTCAAGAGAATATGAAGTAGAGAAAGGAAGTGATGGTTGTCAAAGTTGAGCAAACCAATGAACAAAATGAAGCATCCATGGCAACACCTTTGGATTTATCTCACCTTCTTGATCATTTTCAAGGGTCCCCCATTCCACTCTTTGAGAAGGAGACTCTCTTTTGTGAAGAAAATGAAGAAGATTAAACTGAGGTGATAGAAGATGAGAGTGACTTGAGTGAGCAAGAAGACAACATCATCATTGAGACACCCCTTGGCAAGGATAGGTATGATTTAATATTCAATGATGCAAAAGAGGATGAGTTAGAAGAGGTTGTTGAGATGAAATATGAGACATAAAGAAAGACGTTTTAGTTTAGAAATAAGATGATGTTTCTAAATATCTCCTCGGTCACATGGTATCTATCCTCAATCATGACAGTTTAAAATAAATTGTATTAGTTATAATAGACAAGTGTAGGATAGCCAATGAATATGAGGAACAAGTTGACTTTGAGATCATGTTAAATCATCAATTTGATGTTGAAGATGAAACAAATTCAAATGACCAATATTTTATAGCCTCATGATCATGATCAAGAAAGTGATATTTTAAACTATGATATGTTTTCTCCAGCACCTTCTACTATTCAAAATGAATAAATTCCAACCACACTTGAGCTTGGTGAGAACCAATCAATGGACTTGTTTTATATCATTGATTTAGGTTAAACTTTACTTGAAGATGATTTATTTTTGGTTGAGAAAAGTAGTCACAACAAGCAAGAAGGAGTTAACTCTCCAAGAAAACCAATCCAAGAAGTTGTCTTATTAGGAGATAACTTGTTTGAACCTTTCAAGTAAGGTTATCAAATCCTCACTCCATCTTCAGATGTTGCTATACTCTTTGAAGGTGGAATTGAAATCAAATTGCCTCAAAAAATCATGAAACCAAATGCATCTCTCCTAAAAGCTATCCCTATAGCCATAACATAAGAAACACTTCAAGTTATCCAACATGACCATCAGTAGCACATGATTAAGGAATAATTGATATTGTTGATACAAGAAAGATGGATATAAGAGGAGTATGACTGGGTGTTAGACTCACATGTACAACTCATGTATTTGAAAGTGTAACTAGAAGGTCCAAATACTAACATAAGATGCCATGAATGTGTAAATGATCCTAAATGCAAGGAGTTA
This sequence comes from Torreya grandis, assembly GCA_037957365.1. NCBI lineage: Eukaryota > Viridiplantae > Streptophyta > Pinopsida > Cupressales > Taxaceae > Torreya > Torreya grandis. The sequence goes on from JARHVA010002486.1 coordinate 539,383, forward strand.
CCAAGATGTTCAATCAGTCTTCATGATGCCATAGTGGTCAATCAAGTTTTCCATTTGACCTTGGATGCAAGAGTTTGACCTTAGGTTAGTTATTTTAGTTTGTTGTCTTGTTTGAATAAGTGGTTGGCACAAGTAGTAATCTGTTACCATGTTGTTTTGTTCCTTTCCTTAGGTTACGTGTGTTTGATTATTAGTTTAGTTGTGTTTATTTTTTTGTTTCTATTTATGTCTTATTGTTTGTTGTATTCATAAGAGGTGTCACAAAATATAAAATCTATTTGGTAGTCCAAGGTAGTCATCAAAACTATTTTGTTATGTTTTAAAACTATCATTGTTATGAAAATTTAGAAGGTTCCCTTGACCATAAAGTTAGTCAACCCTTGTGAGTCACCAAAAATGTTGGTAATTTGGCCTACCAAGCCCAAAGACGAACCTCTAGAACTAAAAAAAATTCATGGCATCCACTTGATCCTCTACATGTGGATATCTTGAGTCATGATGTCACCTATTTGCTTCTTGAAGTCATTCAAACACTCCTAGAGGTGTCATTGAGTCTATTTGTGATCACCATGTGTCCTAGATGTCCTTGGTCCTTAGGTGATGTGCTTGACCATGATAATTTTCATTGATTATCAAGTGAAGGGAGCATGTCTCATTGTATTATCATTATCATGTTTCCATTTCAATTGGTTTCAAGTACCATCATGATGTTTGAAAATGTTTGGAGGTATTTGACAAATAATTCAAGTGTTTTTGAGATCTAAAGTGCCTTGATGGAGATGTATGATAGATGGCAACTGCTAACTCACTATGAGTTTCTTTGGTATATTTAATATATTCAATTATGAAATTAACTATAAGATTTGAAGGTAGTGTTGAATACATATAAAAACCTCATTCAATCTTTTTAAGAAAGCTATAAGGTATTCTTCATGATATTCGTTGATAATTCTCCTTGTGAAGCTATGTATATTTCCTAAAAGAGAGGTTTTGGGTCTTTAAATGATAAATTTTGAGTCTAAATGCAACTGAATAATTAATAATACCTTTAATCACCTTCATAGTCATGTCATTTCTTCAATTTAAATGTCTTATGCTTTGGAATTATCTTTTTTATGAGTCTAAAGTGTAGTTTGGCCTCCAAAGAGCTCCCACATGTTAAATATGCCCCCATTTTGATCTAAAAATACTTATTACTTATTTTAATATGCCTTTTTACTCTAACTCTTCCTCATGTTTCCCTAAATTGGTGGTTCCAAAATCGAAGTATGGATAAAATGCAAGAGAGAAGGTATTTTCATGTGTTTCATGTAGAAAGTATAGACTTGTACAAAATTTGACACGCAATGGAGATCAATAGGTTGTAGATGGATTCATCAAAAGTGTTTTAGAGAATATTTATGTAAAAATTATCTCAAATGGACTCAAAAACAATCCTCAAACACCACCTATTTTCTTTACATCTCAAGAGAGACCTTCAAGTTTATAGATGGTACAACCATGAGAGAGAATATCATGATATATAATTTTGGGTAGAGGAAGGGGTATGAGAGATATTTCATATTTGGGAATTTTTATTCATTTTGTCTCTATATCCTTTATGAACAATCCTTTATAAGTTAATACACTCACAATGTTTTCTTCATTCAGGCAAGCAACTAGGCTTTTGAGTTTTCTCCTCTCCTAAGCATGATGACAAAAGAATGGAAGTTTGTGGATATTTTCAAGAGTATAATACACATTATTATATCATAAATAACCTCATATCACATGTGTGAAGTATTTGGATATAAATAAGACATACACTACTAAATATGTAGTCTACAAGCAAGTTTAGGATGGTTACATGGTTCATAATGAATCCAAGGGTGTCAAGATTCATTAAGATTTTATTTTCAAGGTTTTATTCATGTCAGGTGTCCTTAATTCATGTGTCTTAAAGTTTCTTCAAGGCATCATGGCTCAATCACCCTCAATCATCCTCACAGTCTTAGTTTACTAAATGTTAAAGAAACATAACATTTGTTAAGGTTATTTATTGATTCGTAGGTTTCACTTTTCATAGTGTATGCTAGTTCAAGGACATCCAAATTGATATATCTAGTTAAGGTATATGCCTATGATTCCATAATATCCTTCATGACTATATTTATAGTATAATTATGTTTAATTTTCACTCCATCATGTTTCTTTCCATCTCCATAATCTTACCACTGACATTCATAATTGTATAAGCTTAGCATTCCACTCCATTCTCAATTTCATATATCCCATAATCCATACACATATCACTACCTATTCATACACCTTATAGATCTAATATTTTTGTACATTTAAAGGATATTTGGTACCAACATAGTCTTAGAGATGAGTTATATAGCCTAGAACCATGCTAAAATAATAGATCTTCATCTACAACTGAGTATTATAAGGATACTTTAAGGCATGGTTAAGGAGTTTCTTGGGGACCAAGATAAGTGAGAGATAAAATATTTGTATGGTAAATGAGGCGACATTAAAATATATAATGAACACCATTAATCTCTTATAAACCTCACTTTTCAATCACCATGGGTGTACTTTGTCACAGTCCATACAATATGGTCAATAAGCTTTTTAGGAGCTAAATGGTTGGATGTGACTCAAACCTTCACTTTGAGTGAACACTAAAAGAGTGAGAAGATTTTAAAAATGAGGAAGAGAGTTTCCTAGTTTGATATATGTCTAACCTATCATACATCCCAATGTTACAATAGTTTTTACAGAGGTATCTCATGACCACCTACAACCATGGTCAAAATTTAGTCAGCCTATATACATAGTCAACCAACTCAAGGGAGTCTTTATCATGTATACCTAACCAAATGACATTCATAAAATGATAAAATACTTAAAATATCATGTATTATTCTTTAGTAGTCAAATGAGTCTTAGAAATTGAGTGACAATCCCCTTAGTTTGTATAAACTATATAAATCACCACATACAATCATAGTATTACAATCATGCTCAATGAGATAGGTGAGATCAAGTGGTCTTATGCTTAATATATGATTCATGTATCATAAAATAATGATAATGTAAATATCATGGTTAAAATTATAAATAGGTCCAAAGGTTAGATGAGATGGCTTGGTGGCCTATATTTTTAAAAGTGACCTATAGACCCCAGCCTGTAGGTCTTCCTTTTGAATCAAACAAACATAAAATATATGTACAAACCAATTTAAAATAGTAGTCTTCCTAAAAATATCTCTCATTATAGATATATGAAATATAAACAATATGAAGGACATCTAGGTCTCTTATTAAGTTATTAATAGTTAAGGAATCATGGTTTGAGTCAATAACTCTTAAGGGTTATTTACAAGTGGTTTATAAGTGCAACACAGTGAAGAGTGAGAGTTGTAAGTTATTTGAGATATTTAGATATTAATGAATGTTTAAAAATTTTAAAAATAATTGAATAGGTTTTTATTATATTGTATAAAGTCTCAAAATTCCTAAGAGTAGTCAAGTCACTCCTTAAAGGCATACACAAGCTACAAACTCAAGATAACAAGCTAAGCCTAAAAGGAGAACTAAATATGAGGTAATGAACATTGGTTTCTAGCTAAAAAAACCATATAATTTATTGAACCATGTTTAAACCAATAATATGGTGTGAGTGATGGTAAAAATGAGATTCACATACAGTCATACATACACATCGTCCACACATAGTCAAACTCATATAAGTAGTCTTGGAGGAGTTTTTGATTTTGAGGCATCTACAAGTCTAATTACGCTATAAATATTGGTATAAATTATATTTTTGACTAGATTTATCTATAAATGATATCATAAGGGTGATATTAATATTGGAAGCACTCATTGTTCTATCATGGAGCTTTCTTAGTCTGTTGATAGTCATTCATGAGACTAGGTGCATAATTAAAGGTTTGAAGATAAGACAGATAGCTTAAAATTAATCAAGGGGTTTTGAGACATAAAAATGTGATGATAGTGTTTTTATATGCTCTTTATAGTATATGAAATTCAGTTTTGAAGATAAAATGCCCTTGAGGGCTAAGTAAGGAGATAGACCTAAACAGGCTTGAATGTGGAAGTTAGAGATATATGCATACTTTTGACTATTAAAAGGGTAAAAATTTTGGTTAAGTAAGTAATAATTATGTAATTATTTTTTTAATATTTAAAAACCTTAGTTGGAAGTTTTAAAACATCAAACTCAGTCTTAGGGTTATTCAAGCGTAGTGAATCCCAAACCTTAAGATGATTGTATAGAGTATACAAGGGCAGGGTTAAAGAATAGTTTGGATATGAGGGTTTTATTACCTTGGAAATGTGTTTTAATAGTTAAATATATATCAAATTGTATTCAAATGAGAAATATCATGTAGACCTTTGTCTTCCCAAACACACAGTCTTACCAGTGATATCTACAAGCACAATCATATGAGTTTTGGAGACAAAATGGTATTTTGAGTGGTAAGAGTAGTTTTAAGGTGAGAAAAGGTGATAATTAGTGTATTATGTTGAGTTAGAGTCTCTCAAAGTATCTACAACCACTCAACCCTAAAAAAATAGTATTAAACCAATTAGGCCTAGAAGGCCTATACCACCTTAAGACACCCATAGACATTAATAATAAAGATGATTTCTTGAGAAGGTGTAAGGGGATGGTTCAAGTCCTAAATGAGATGTTTCAAGTATCTAAGAACAAAGGAAAGTTCATTTTATTCCTTGGAATCTAACTTGAAGTATGTAGTCTACACGGCTAGTTTGACCCACCTGTTTCAATGATTGTATCTTTTACCACAAGAAGACTTAGACCAAATGAAATTATAAGTATGTTATAACCCTTATGTATTTAAGATATATGGAGTATTGAGTTTGTTTTAGGTGCATAGGTTTATGAACCATTACTAATACTATAAATAGGTCTAGAATTATGCAGAGATCTCATAGTCTACTTTCTTACGTACATATATTGACACAACTTTTTAATGGTAACCCAAGATTTTTAGGAAATTTGAAGGGGTTTATTGAATAAACATACATGGAAAGAAGTTCTAGTTTTGAGGTCTATACTTTATGAACCATCATTAAAATGGTGGACCTCCAGAACCTTCCCTAAACCATACTACAGACCAGTCTTGATAAAAGTGAAAATTCTTGAACCTAAACACCCATGAATCACCCTATAAAAAAATTTAATCATGAATTAAACTTAGAGAGGGTCTTTACCATGGTACCGTGTTTTATGAACCTATTACAAAATAGTGTTTTTTGGGTAAAAAGAGAAGAAAAAGAGGTATAAGGTAGTTTAAGATTATGCCAATAATTTGATAATGAAATTTGGCACTTGTTTCACCTTTTTAAGGCATAAAATTCTTAGAACCATGCTTGTAAATGCCTTTATCACCACTTCTATTTAGCCAATCTACAAAAGTAAAAGACAAGGTGATGTAGTCACCTAGTGTGGCAAGTTTGCAAGTGTTTCTTGATCAAAAAGACCTATATCATGGTGTGTAGGGTTATTTTAGGCCTAAAAATAATTTTTTCATAGGTTTATAAAGTTTCATGAAAGTTTTCATGGCTAAAAAATACAAGCAATTAGGCTACTAGGCCTAATTGGCCTAGTAGACATACTTGATTAATAAGAAAAGCTAAAGAATGGTGTAGAAGACTATTAAGAGAGTTAACATGGTGTAATAATGTTGTATAATTTACCCTTAAGTGATAACCAATTCATAACTAATACTTAAGTGGCATAATTGATCCTTACCATGCATAACTAACCCTTGAGTAATCAATCCACACATAATTGATCCTGAAGAGGAGTTATTTGACAAATAAAGGCATAACATGGTATAAGATAAGGTTTAATTATTCAAATACATCTTCAACTACCTCATCTCAATTCATAAAGAATCATGTAAGAACACCAAACATGGAGATATTTCTTGAAGACTATTTGTAACCAAAGTAATGTTTGAGTTATTGATAGATTTAGGATCTTTTATTCTCTCCTCTATGCTATTCTTCTTCTTCTCTCCTCATTTTGAAGATATTCAAGCCTTTAGGGATTGAAAAGGGCCCCTCCCTAGGTATGAGGAAACTCTTTTAGGTTTGGTACTTGATATACCTCTTGGATTAATAAAAAAACTATTACAACTTATCCATTATTGGCTTATAGTGTGTTTATTCGTGTTCATATGTGTATAAGTGGTATAAATATTTTGTTATCATGTCCTTATCACATATATATGCTGATTAATTTTATTATGTAGGTTATGTGAAGTGTCAAAGTTTGGTGATCATGTTTGGAGTGTAATCTAGTTGAAAATGCCCCAAGATAGGCCTCTCTCCCTTCGACTCAAAGTTATAATCATTCATCATGACCTTCATATGGAACATTGTTGCTTAGGATCTTTGGAGATAATGCTTCATTCCATTTTTTGTGCATTAGTGTTGTAGGAGTACATTATTGAGTGGATGAATCATTGATGCATCACCATCACTAGTATAGGTTTTCCCTTTAAGTTATATTTATAACTATTTTCACCCCCAAAGAAAAATAGGTTTAGAAAAAGGATTCAAAGTTGATATATCAGATGAGCTAGCCTCATAATCTATAGGTTTCATCTAGTTATAGGCAACCCACAACTTTTAGACCAATCCATTGTTAGTACAAGTTTGAAGGAGAACTAAACAATCTCCTCCAACATAGTGCAACTTGGGTTGCTAATAATAGGTCCATTTTAATTTTCATGCATACAACCTTCATGGGGTGATATTTATACTTTAGTAAAATAGCCTAAATTTATGTGGCTAAGGTAAGTTATTTAGAGTCCTTAATGTTGAGTGTCCTCTTATTTTTCCAACTTTATTTTAATGTCTTGATTTAGATAAAGATTTTATACCTTGTTATCTCCTACATTTCCCCCACCGCCCATTTCATTTCCCTCCTTGATAGGAAAGTTTTGTTTCTAAATCTATTTTCCATATTCTTTATTCCCTCTTCTTCACATTTTCTTAAAACGTGCTACCAATAGTTTTGTTTTGGTTTTGTTTATCTTCAGAATAAAATTGTATTTTTGAGTGATTATGCATTACTACCTTACATTATTATTTTATCCTTATTGGATTTCCTCATTTTCTTTTAAAAATTATAAAAATTGTTTATCACTCTTTTTGTGGTTAATCTTATTCCATTTGTCTATTTTAGTTTTTCCTTTCTTGAGTGAGTTTAGATTGTTAATTCTCACTCTCAATATTGTTTTACTTTATTCTCCTTTTACATATTTATTTAAGTTTAGTTTGTTATTTATTTTACATTGATGTTAGATTTATAATTTCACTTTCACATGTCCTTTGTTTCGTCTAGTTTATTACTTTTTTTACTCAAGTTATATTTTGTTTGAGTTTTTTAGTCACTTAGTAGCATTGGCTTTTTCAGTTAATTGATTTACTCTTAGTTTCCCTTGGTCCTTTTGGTTCTAACTTAACATTTATCATCTTAGCTTACTAAATTACCAAGTGATTTATTTCATTTATACAAATTTTAGTTATTTTTAATTCCATACATTTGTTTGTTTTTTCTCTTTAGTTTTGTATCCCTAGGGTTTGTCCAAAGCAATTAATGTTCCTTTCATGATCAAAATTATAAATAAAACAAACAACCACTCAATGATAAAGGTAGGTCAAGGTGTGTATATGATACTTTTAAAAAGTAATTCATTTATTTCATTAACTTTTAATTAATTTTATGCTTCATACTACAATTTATTAGCTCCACATTATGGATTTTTATGTTCTTTTCCTGAAGCGCCATCCCATATTACAACTTCATGACATGTGATGAGATTTGAGTGGGGCATATGTAGACACATAATATTTTTAAAATTTATCATTTACTAATTATTTATGTCTTGCAAGAACCCATTGAATATAAATATCTTTGAGTGCATGCCTTAAGTGGTGTATTATGAAAGGGTTTGGCAAAAATTTGGTGCTTCATAGGGTTGTTAGTCCCTATACCACCATATAAAACCAATACAAGTTACTCCTATCTATTTACCTAATCATTTAAACCTAGTTTATACACTACCC